>VMDO01008292.1:0-85022 GCA_007922755.1 Pedetes capensis | reverse complement strand
CTAGCATTTAGATCACATCATCATTTATGTTTCCTAAAGTAGCAAGACGTAAAAGATTTTTCTTATAAATAATTCTTTAGAACATACTTTGCCTATTGATTTGCCACCTAAGAATTATGTGTTTTAGTAATTATAATCAGTTATAGCAGGGAAGTTTTGAAATAAAAATGAAATATTTCAAGTTTTTTACTTTTTAAAATCACTTACATTTGCTCTACCTCCTGGAACATTTTTAAAGACAATGACACTATTACTATTACTTAACTATTTAACAACTGTGTATTAGTCTGAGTATTCACCATATTCATTTCTATAGCTGAAAGTACAGGGGCATACAAATCTAAATTCAAATTTTCTGCTGAATGTTTCTTAAAGTTTCAAATAGTTTACAGGTTGAAAAAATAATAAAGATGGATGATAGTGTACCACTAAAAACAGAAAAAATATATCACATAAAACATCTATACTTCATGAGCCCCAATCAACTTATTTAGGACTTCTACACCAAAGTTCTCTATTGCATAAAGAAATTTAGAAGTCTTCTTTTTCTCAGATTTATAAATGATTCTGAATGAAAAACTCATCTATGGCAGGTGAGCAAACAGAATAAAAATTAACAGTCAATAGAAATAAACTACTTATTCAATGAAAGTTGTAAATAGTGGAAAGGCAAAAAAGATTACATATGATAATGCAGCTGCATCATATCTACCTTCTTTGGGGAAGATCAATATTCAACATCATGTCTGCATAATATACTCTATGTGAGTGACTAGAGATACAGTCACCATACAAATCCACTGTAAACAAACAGTAATAATTTACTGAGATTTTTGTATGCATTACCAATTACAACCACAGGGGAAATTATTAAGGAATTTTATATCATATGACATTTTCAAAATTATTTTATCTACTAATATAGAAGTATGATATCCATACTAACAACCCTATTGATTACCACTTGCTTATTTAATTAGCCAGTTAGAAAAGCGTGCCTCTTGGTGACAGGGGAAAAAAAATTAAATTCTCACTAGGAGGAAAAAACAATGTTATGAGATGTAAGCATCAGAATAAGAAAGGGAAAAGTTTAGTTTAAAAAGAGATAATTGAAAAAAAATACAAATAAAGTTCACAGCAGGAAGCTTCCCTATACAGAGAAATAGGCTACAGCCTGTTAATATGTAACTACCTTTTTATAAGAACAATCTGTTAACAAGCTTACAAATCAGAGCTTTATTTTCAAAAAGTATAATTAGAATTAAGGAAAATTATCATATAAGTACTATTCTGTGCATACTAGAAAACTTACTGTGTTAAATTAACAAATTGCTACATTAGGCAATAGTATGCTCCAGTACGAATAACTTCAATATATACATAGGAAATAAGGCTATATTTGCAAGTAACAACTAATTAATTCAAAGAGTTAATATATAAAACTTTGAAAAAATTAATTCCAAGCCATTAAGAAAGCTCAACTATTCACTGGAATTATTTGGAGAAGATGCACCTTCCTAATTAAAAAAAAGAAAGACAGTATTAAAGTATGTATGTTGGCTATTTTACTTTCATCCCTGATCTGATACCGGTTTCTCTAATATGTGACCACGTCCAAGGGTTATTTTATTCTCAATACTCTTTTTCTCTGCTCCTGCTTTACTTCTAGAATGTTTTAATCTTTGTCCTTTCTTTTTTCGTCTTTTCATATCAAATTCAGTCTTTTGAGCGATGAACAGCTTGACTTAGCATATTTTTAACCAGCTGGTCTAGCACCTAGCTTGCATTGCATAGTCAGATACAACAAATGTTTATACAGAAGGTAGCTTTCATGAAAATGAAAAAAAGCCTGGGTATCATGCATCCTGGCTTTTTTTAGCTTTTTTTTTTTAATTCACCATACAGAATACAAAGTTTGAATTCTTTTTAATGGCAAACAAAAATCTATTTATAGTTCAAAAAATGAACTTATGCTGGGATAAGAACTCAAATTTAAAAATTGCAATGTGTACTTATAGGACTATGAAGAGGGCTACAATTCTTTCGAAGCCTTGAATTACTTGCAACAACATCAAATGGAAAGATATTGCATGTATTTCTCTAAATAGGAACAACTTAATTATAAATACACTTATTCCCATCACAGCAAAAGAGAAAAATGTAGTAAATCAAAATTCAGTCAGCACAAAAAGTGACCACTAAACTTAGAGAGGGAGTAGCTCCATTCCCCCCACAACCCCCACCCTATTTTTGACACTTCAAGAATAATCTACTAATATATAACTGTGATATTAAATATTCTTTGGGGAAAAAAAGAACCTTGCTCTCTTATATCAACAAAAGGTCATGTGCTTTACTGAGCAGCTTCCAAAGTTTTACGGAAGGATCAAATAGGAACTTACAGCCTCCGTTTTAACCACCACTAAAACCTTCTGTCACTCCAGAAATTACATGAGACAGAGATGCTGAATACGGTAACACTGCACAAAAGCATTTTCAAAAGGTATAGCAGGGGAGGAAAAAAACCAATGAAGGAAGAAAGTAAGAGAGTAAATGAGGAAGAGAGAAGCAGCTAGTGGAGGAGAGAGAGATGCTTAATGTTCATTTAATTTCCTGTTATAGGACGCAACATAAAAACATTTGCAGAAATCTCCGAGACTTTGCAAATCAGTTCAATTTGGTCTGAGCAACCACAACAAAAATCAGCTAACAAGATTGCACAAGCCCTAGCTAAAAGCTTCTCTAGAACAAATACATTTTGGGGGAGCATCTTCCAATTGATTCAGAGACTACTATAATATGGGAGAGTTGTACTTCAATATATTAGGGGAGAAAACTGTACTCACCTTTCAAACTCCTGAGGTAAATCAGGGTCAGTGAGCATGCTGGAAAAGCACAATTTCCCTTTGTCACAGCAACCACCTATGATCGGCTCCAACTGAACCTGTCAAGTGAGTCCAAACCTTCCAAACCAATTGATTCTCTCTCTCCTTCCTCCCTCTCTCAATCTCTCTCCCTCTCTCTCTCTCTCTCTCCCTCCCTCTCTCTCTCCCTCTCTCTCTCTCTCTCTCTCTCTCTCTCTCTCAATCTCTCTCTCTCTCCCCCTCTCCCCCCTTTCCCCTCCTCTCCCTCTCCTAGGACTCCTTGACCAGTCTCTTAAAGGGGTAGCGCACTTACAGCAGCAGGTCTAGCCGCTCCCCCCTCCGCAGAGCCACTCGCTCTGGCTGCAAGGCACTAGACTACCTCAGGGTGCCTGTCCTTTCCTTTTAATTCTCTCTTCTAGACATCACCGAATGTGAGAAGTCAACTCATTTAACACGTCTCCCATACTCCCTCTCTAAATAATAAAAGTCTCACACACACACACAGACGCGCGCGCGCGCACACACACACACATATGGTTTTGTAAAATACATTTGCTACTGATTAAAAAATAAGTCTTTATAATCATAGAACCCCGATCAAACTGCATTTATAAACTAATTAAGCAAAAAGATTAGATGTTAGTAATAGCATTTTTACACAAAGAATTTTTATTCCTTCTCGCCCCTTTCTAGGCTTTCTCCAAGCGCACACGGAAACACGCGCGCACACACATACACACATACACACACTCACTCACAACAATCAGGCATTGTTCTGAGGGAAGAAAAGCAACTTTGACAGATTGAAATATAGCAGAGGCCCCTTCAAGGAAACCTGTAAACAACTTGTCACTCACTCTGTTGGTCTCACTGTTAGCTCCTGCTTTCCACAAAGTGGTGCGGATGTCCTGGCAACCCAACCAAAGTTTCTTCAGCTCCAAACTCCATAAAACATGATGTGCGATGTGGAGGAGAATAGGTGTCCACATGCCAAAATAACACACGCAGGCGAATGAACATCCAAAAGCAAAACAAAAAATAAAAATGAGAAGCCAACCCCAACAAACTGTCCTGTTTGGGATCACTGGGGAGGTCAGGGGTACGAAGCACTCCTCTGGCTGTGGGTCTCTTTAATTTCCTCTGCCCAGGCGGCCACAGATAACAAGGTGGACAAACTATGGCTTTACAGATCCTAAGCTGGCTGGCAAGGCACAGCCTCCATAGCAGTTCCAATTATCTAGATAAAAATCTGGCAGGCAAGGAAGGAAATCAGGTAATGTACCTTTGACATGAAATGACAGAGTCACATACACAGAAAGAGAGAGACACTTACACAGACACACATGCAGAGATGGTGGCTGCCCCGTGCACCGCAGCATCTGGCCAGGGAGTAAGCACACACTCACCAACACGAGATAGTGTGCATTCTTCACACACACACACACACACACACACACACACACACACACACACTCAGTCACTCACACACGCTCTTCACTCCTACCGGGAGGGTTCATTCTGCACAAAAGGCTACATTACAGAGCCCGCCCCAATAAGGGAAAGAGAGGAAAAAAAAGCCTTCCATTGTTGAGAGGGCAGGTCAGTTGATTAGATTTTCTGTGGAGAATTCCACGAGGAAATTCCCTTCAAAGCCGAAGTGATTAACTGGGGGCTATTCTGGAAATGGAGCAGACAATGGCTCAATAGTCTGCACAGCCAATGTCCAGGCTGGCACTGAACTCACTTAAAAAAAAAAAATAAAAGCCAGACTCCCTGTTCTTTTCCACACATCTCCCCCCAACCCCCTCTGCTCCTTCCAACTTCCCCTCCCAATTCCTTTTATTTTGCAGCTGGACAACATTAAGGGCCTTTAAAACCACAAGAGTTGACCCCACAGCAGTTTGATTAGGTCCCACTTTTTTTTTCCTGGTGACAGGCAGACAGTAAGTTTACATTTTTAGACATATGCAATGATACATCATACACATATTTGGAACAGAAAAATCAATTATTAACTTTTTCATATTAGAAAGTTGTTCTTCATTCAAAGTTTGTAAATTTGGTGGCAAAGTTAATAATAACTTAAAAATGAGATACATCATTTATGAGACATCCTAAAAATATATGCATCTATACTACAAAATCAATGTGAAATAAGATTTAAGCATGTCACTATGGAGTTAAGACATTAACAAAACACCAAATTATGACCCACCCTGAAAAAGCTGTTAACAAGGGATGTGGCAAAAATTACTTGATGCTGACATGATTTTCATTTTCAGCAGTTGGGTAAGGGGGAAGGATATTACTCACTATTTTTTCTTGTTGTAAGCATCACATTATTTTTTACTACAGCAACAACCTATTTCTACACACAAAAAAATAAGAAAATTGTTGCAGTTATTTAAATATCTATTTTTTATACCGTAAGGGACCTATAATCTGATACCCTCTAATTGATAATGCATATGAAACAGTATTTTCCTTCTATTTTTAATGGTGGTCACAGGAATTGGGATATGGGAGCTATAGAGCTACATGCACTTTAGAAATATTTCATTCTTTTTTCTAATTAGGGAATCTTGCTTTATCTTGTCTCAACAGAGAAAAATGAAGAAGGAGGAAGGGTAAGTTACAAGGAGCCACAGAGCTGGAGTCAGGAAGGGGAGGAGGCAGGGAGGAGAGGATCAGGGAAAGCACAAGGAGGCACAGGAGCAGCATAAAGATAGAAGTAAAGTTAATGGCCATAAGGCGGGATGTTGAGATCCGTATGGTCCCAGCTGCTATCTTGCTACAGCTACTATCTCTACTTGTGTCTCTGAACCTCTAATCCAGAAGGTCACCAATGCAGGTAAAGTAGAGTGTGAATTTTTGAGTCCAATGACAGTGCATAGTAAAGACACTCATCTCAGGTTGTTTCTTGTCTTTGACTTTGTTTTTACAGCCACTTAATATATGTATACATAAGTGTACATGTGTCATGCATACAGGAGAATGCAAGTTCGAAAGTTCTACATCCCAGCATGTTCTAAAAACATTCCTGTAGTCATTCAAAAACAAATTATTTCTTGTGCAATCCTCTCTACTGAGAGTTGAGACAGACTAGGAAGTAGATATAAAATTTGACCAATGCAATAATAACCATCCTAATAATGATAACATGAACTAAAACAATGCTACACTCATGAGAATTTTTGTTCACATAGATTATCTCATTGCTCTTACACAGTGTAGAAGGGATTAAATACACACAGCCTTAACTTTCCCAGTGTTCAAACATGGGCAAAAAGAATTTAAAGTCAAACTGGATAATAGCTCATTTGTTACTTGTAGCCAGATCTTGTGTCACTTATTTCACTTGTGACACTATAAAAAAACACAAACTCACTCCCAAGAATTTACAGGTGATTAAAGTCTCAAGATGGTTCTCATTTTTATGTGACCTAGAAGACTTTCAGATAATTGTTATTAAAAATTACATTTGATAAAACCATGTCATGCCAGGCGTAGTGGTACACGCCTATAATGCCAATGATTTGGGAGGCAGAGGCAGGGGGATCGCCAGTTCAAAGCCAGAGGCAGCCTGCGTAATTTAGTGAGACTCTGTATCAAGATATAAAATAAAAAAGGAGATGGGGGACAGCTCAGTGGCAGAGTGCTTGCAAAGTATGCACAAGGCCGCAGGAGCAGCACCCCCACACTACAAAAGTTAATAAACAGATAAATAATTAAATAAATAATAAAATCATGTTGTTAGTCAGGTAATACCATATTTGATAGTTGAACAGAATGAATATTATAAAATATTCTGTGAAAGTTTTCTTTCATTTGAATTCTACACTACAAATTAGCATATATGCCAGCATTTAGAATGTCAGCAAAAGGAAAGATAGATGAAAAGTATTTTGTCAAACCCTGATACTAATTATGTTAGGCAATGATCCAACGACTCCAATGTTTGATATTAAATAACTGTTACTTACAAATCATCTTTTTAATTGGATATTAAATACTAAATTGATTACATATTTCATAACTAATATATAAACTAAATAAATCTATGTTGTTGTTGTTAGGTGCTGTCGAGTTAGGTCTGACTCATAGCGATGCTCATAGGGTTTTCAATGTCTGATTGTTTTGGGATTGCTTCTGGAGGGATTGCCATATCCTTCTCCTGTTTCTAGGGTGCTGAGGATTGAAACAGGGTCCTCAGAGAGGGTGGAGCAGCACTCTACCAAGTGAGCTAAACCTCAGCACAAATAAATCTATATTCTGTATCAATTATCTGAAAAGCTTCACATATTCAAGTGATTATATATCTAGTATTGACTACATCAGAACTAATATCCAAATGTGATGTATGTTGTGTTATTGAAAGGATTACAAAAGGTTACATAATATATATGGATTGAGACACACTTTAGTATTCACTTAACATGTATTAAAAGTTTACCAACATGTTAGGTGCTAGAACTTTAACAAAATACAAGAAAATTTTGTAATGACTGTAGTCATTATCATTACTTATTATATTATAAATAAAACCAAAATCCAAGTTGCTTAGTACCCAAGTCTTCCAAGGTAAATATAGTAAGAAAAGTTAAAACCAAAATAAATATAAAATGCACAAAAAACAGTGATGAGAGCTTAATTGATTGATACTTAGTATGGTGGGTAATATAAGTATGATCTACAAACACAGATATATAAATACAAATATTCCTTAGGAAGCAACCAAAACACAAAGGAAAATATAAAGTCTGTAAAATGGTTTTACATTTAATGGGTCTCACTGATACTATTGCAGCAGTATCATGGAAAATGGAATGAACTTGAAAAAGTGTGCTTTTGAGCTCATGTTGTTTCCACTGCAAATATAAAAAGGAGAGTCACACAGGCTAAGAAAATCTAATATATGTTAGAGAACACTGCTGGAAAATTCTCAAAGCAAATATCAGGAACTTTAAAAATCATAAACAAGTAATTTCCAAATTTAACTCTTTTTTTCAGGTATTGTTTCAAGTAAACATTTTAACATTTTTTTCCTTATTTTAAAATGACATATTTCATTACCTTGGTTTTGGAGAGGACTGTTAATTACCTTCTATATTAATAGTTGAAACTGAATAGGTAGTTATAGGTACAGATTATACTTCAATATTTGATATGTATTCCTACCACCAAGCTACAGTTATCATACTTCATGAAATCTGGAAGACTATTTTTGAAAACTAAAGGTTTTAGTATTATAGCCATAATGAATTTAGGGCATATCAGTGTCAGAGAATACTAAAATTATATTGACTTTAGTTGACACAAGAGGCATTAAGAGAATGCCTTTTGCCAGGAGCTATAGCACATGCCTATAATCCTAGCAACTCAAGAGGCTGAGGCAGGAGGATAGCGGGTTTGACACCAGAGGTAGCTTGTGCAACTTAGTGAGACTCTGTCTTTAAAAAAAAAAAAAGGAAAGAAAAAGAAAAAGGAGGACAAGCATCATGTGTAAAGGCCCTGTGTTCAACCCACCAGTACTGTCAAAAACAATTAATTAATTAAGTCTTTTCCCTGCACTGTTTTACTTCATTTTAAAAGTCTCTCCCCCCCCCTAAGAAAAAAACTGGAATACTTCCTCTTTTAAAAAAAGGAACTTCCAATCAATATGCATCTGTGAGCCATTCTCAGAGAGTATACTACTAATTTATCACATATAGCTTAAAATATTCACTTGGGGTAGACTAGAGTCTCCTAATATTGGAATATTTCAAGAAAACACCTAAGAAATTCAATAGTCCATCTTTTTTATAATGACCTAAAGTTTAATTCACACACACACATATATATATATATATATACATATATATATATATATATGAAGTGTAATAAAAAATATGTTGAATGTTTAAGTTTAAAAAGTTTATTACAGTAAAAAACACATTGCCATTAAGTCCCCTCAAAATACTTCCCATGGTTTTCAACACACTTACCCTACCATTCTTGATACTTTCCAAAGCAGTTCTGGAAGTCCTCTTTCATTAGAGCTTTCAGTTGTGCTGTCAGGCCTGCCTCAATATACTGAATCAATTTCAAACATTTACCTGTCATGGTCATTTTACTTTGGGGAAGAGTCCAAAGTTGCACAGTGACAGATTCAGTGAATGAGGTAGATGAGGATACACCACATTGGTTTTTTTGTTTTGTTTTGTTTTGTTTTGTGGTACTGGAGGTTGAACCCAGGGCCTCGGCGCCTGCATGCTTTGCAAGTGCTGGACCATTGAGCTGCGTCCCCAGCCCATATTTTTTTTTACTTTTAGAGACAGGGTCTCGTTATCGAACTTGCAATCCTCCCACCTCTGCCTCCTGAGCTGCTGGGATTACAGACATGTGCCACTATGCCCAGCACCATAATGTTTTTGACAGAAACCACCATACCAGAAGCAATGTGTGACATGGAATGTTGTCATGATAGAGGATGAAACTAAAGACACTCATGAAAGAGGACTTTCAGAACAAGTTCAGAAAGTGGTAAAAATGATAGAATAAGTGTATTTGAATCCAGGGAGAATATGTTGCGGGGTATGAATGGCAGTGTGCCCTTTACTATATTTTTTTTAATCTAAACATTCGCCATATCTTTTGATTACATTTTGTATGCTAGGGAACTGACCTATGATAAAAAACCCAGAAATTCAAAATTTTCTACCTTGATGCTCTATTTTCAGTTGGTTTATTAGAATACATGGAAAAATTGCCCTCAAATTATATACTTGAATAATCCAAACTTCAAGAACATTTTCACCTTGGAAACTCTAGCATCATACTTTTCTCAAGGAGATGATGTCATTTTCAATAATTGCTTCTACTGTTTGATCATGTTTTATATCTCCTTCAGTAAAACTTTAAAAATGATAGCTTTTATCTATGAGGACTTTTTATCATCTATAGGAAACATGTTATAATCACTATCACATTTAACAGTCAAAACTATCTGAGAATTGTACCCTAATTTCCCCAGTAACAAATGAGGTGACACGAAAACTATTAAGTGCAGAGATGGAGATCATTAATAGTTATACTATTTTTTCTTCCAAAGTTCTCAAAAGGCAATGCATGTTAATGTCTCTCAAATACAGCATAATAGCAATCAAGTATTGACTAATCAGTATGTTTTAATGCTAAGTGAATGCACAAATTCTTGACAAAGATTGACCAATGATTGTCTCATTCTCACAAAAGTCTTGATTTAAAAGATGGTTCTTTATACAGCAATTAAAACAGTTAAAGAATAGTATTCTCATTTCATTTATGGTGATGACAAACACCAAGATTAGTATTATCCTTCTGTTAATTTGTCCCTCTTTTTAAGAACATTCCTTATTTCTAATATGTTAACAATCTTTTGCAATCCAGGGAAAATATAGGAGCTGATTTTCTGGCTTCCATGTGACTACTTTGCAATGGAAATTTCTGTCTTACAAAATCATTTATTTCAGGGAAAAAGTATCAACTAGGAAAATAAGACCTATTGAATTTATGCTTTATTTTTACACTCATTACAAAATTATTTCTCCTTATAACAAGGGTGATGCCTAATGGTTGTTAGCTGATAAAAGTGAAAAGGGACATGAACCAACCACTCAGATTTCTACTGAGTGAGAAATTCATATAACCCATTACAAGGAAGCCATTCAAATGGCACCACAATTTTAAAAGTGCTATTAGACACCAAACTTTCTACATTGTTATATTTCAACCTGGAAAAAAAATTCAGGGAACACATTGAACCTTGATTTTACCTACAGGCAGCCGCAAAGTGAGAAATGGCACTATTTTATTGCTTCAAAGTTGCTTTGGTTCTTCTTTGTTAGATAATATCTGCAAAATATTTTAGCACTTATCATTCAGGGAAGTTTTCTCACCATAAATGTTTATGTTGTTGTTGTTGTTGTTGTTGTTGTTGTTGTTATTGTTGTTATTGTTGTGTGCTGTTGAGTCAGGTCTGACTCATAGCGACCCTATATACCACAGAACAAAACACTCCCCAACACTGTGCCATCATTCCCAGCACTATTGTCAGTGCTTCTTTGCTATTCACTGGGCTCTCAAAGGCAGATTGTTTCAGGAGTAGATTGCTAAATCCTTCTCCCTAGCCTACAGCACCTGGTATTCCCAGGTGGTCTCCCATCCAAGGACTAACCACATTGACTCTGCTTAGCTTCCAAGATATAAATGTTTAAAATATTTTTTAAAAAACTAATCATAGCAGAAATGAGAACTTAAACTGACTAAAGTAGCAGAACATTCGAACAATTAAGTTCATTGTTAACTACACTTGCCTGTACTTTATATTCTCCTTTGAACATATACTAAATGCATAACAAATTTCATTCATAGTAAATGAGAACATTACCTATTAACAAAGTCTGCTGTATTTCATATAGAATAGCACAGGGGAAAAAGCATGACTATGCTGAAAGTTTGAAAGCCTATTCTCTAAAACAGCCTCTGCTCCTAATATCATCTTGCCTAAATCAGTTTACACCGCTCTTGTTATTGTTTTTAGTGTTGTAGTTTAAGCCAGGGCCTCGTGCACGCGAGGCAAGCCCTCCACTACTGAGCTGTATCCTTTAACTTTTTCAAACAGGGTCTCACTAAGGGATGAAACATACCTCTGGCTTTAAACTTGTGATCCTCTTGTCTCAGCCTCCTGAGTCGCTGGGATTATAGAAATACAGCACAGCACCCCGTTTGTTTAAGTCTTTAACAGTTTAAGAAACATGATTTCTAAGGTCACTCTCAATTATAAGTTTCTCCTTCTATAATCATTTCTTTGATAAATCAATTTATAGCTTCCAAAATAAAATTTTGTATCCCTCCCAGTTATATCTCAGGTATTTATCCTGTCATAAAAGTTTTAAGACTTTTCCGCCGGGCGTGGTGGCGCACGCCTGTAATCCCAGGGGCTGGGGAGGCGGAGGCAGGAGGATCACAAGTTCGAGACCAGAGGCAGTCTGAGTAATTTAGCGAGACCCCGTCTCAAAAAGTAAAAAAATGGGCTGGGAGTGCAGCTCAATGGTCCAGCACTTGCAAAGTATGCAGGCATAAGGCCCTGGGTTCAATCCTCAGTACCACCAAAAAAAAAAAAAAAAATTTAAGACTTTTCCCTGCCAGTGGTAATATTTCAACCCTTTAAAATATGGCACAACTCAATATTCATATATCAAAATATGTTTTTAATTAAAGTTAACACAGGTAAGTTCAAATAATTTAAAATGACTAGGAGAGCCGAATTGGTCACATACACACAAAACCGTGTTGTTTTTTTCCAAAGAACTAATTTCATGACTAGGCTATCTGCAATTCTGGAATTTGTATACTTGAATTTTCAAGTCATAATTTTTGTTCTCTCTAATAAGTACAATTATATTTATCATATTATCTAATTTAATGGGAGAATTAAAAGCAGTTTCTTACTATATTGAATAACTAGCATGTGTGATTGAAGGGTGATTGGCATGTAGGGAAAATAAATACAAGGAATTCTGCCTTTGTCTAAAATTTCAAAATATCAAATGAAAAATTGAAAGGCAAACTAAAAAGTCATAATTTAAGAAATCCTAAAAGGCAAACTGTGTTAAAGGAAACCTAGTTTTGATAAAAATGAATTATCTGGATGCTCTGAAGAATCACTGCCAAGTAGCTTCGTTTTTTATGTTATTGTTAACAAAAATGAGTTGCTGCTACAATTTAGAAAATAATTTGTCAGACTACACACAAGCTAAAAAAAGATATTACCAAATGAATGTGTTGATTCAATTACTCATTCAGCATTTACAGAACCTTTAATTTATACCTGTATTTTAAAAATCTATATATATTAAAATTCTAATTTTTAAATTGCTTACTTTGACAAATAGGAAAAAAGATATTAATTTATCTTTAATTTGTAAATTGTCCTGAAGTTAAAGAACTGTTTAGCTGTAAAATGGCAAATTACTATTAAAAAACACCAAAATGCTAATTTGCCTGCGGCCTTACCACTGAGGCTTCCGATCCTGTCAGATCTCAGAAGCTAAGCAGGGTCGGGCCTGGTGAGTACTTGGATGGGAGAGCGCCTGGGAACCCCAGGTGCTGAAAGCTTGGGAGAAGGACCCAGCAACCCACTCTCAAAAAACAATCAGCTATTGAAAACCCTATGAATAGCAAAGAAACACTAACAATACTGTTTTGCCTGTTGTAAGTAGTGTCACTATGAGTCAGACACCCACTGGATGGCACCTATCAACAACAAATGCTAATTCACTCTAAAGAAATCATGGATATGGACTTAGAAATATTTATGTCTAAATCTCCTGTGAAGTCTAATCATAGACTAAAGACTTGAACCATGCATAAGATATGTCAACATTCTAAGCACATCTAAGGTCATGAGTGCTCTTCTTGGTATGGGAAGCTAACTTCAGATCTATTCAATCTTCATATATGGGTCACTACCACTAATCTTATAAAAATATTAATAAAGATTATTCTTATACTGAGTGTATACCCTGAATTTTGCTAGGCATACTATGAGAAAAATAAAGCAAGAGTCAATATACTGAAAATTTCAACTAAGCATCGTTTCTGAGCAGAGAAGTATGACAAAACACAGAAATGCAAAAGTAAACTTTGTCAAAAAATAAATTATGACCTCAGTTAGGATATTGACATTTTAGCCTATTTCATAAACAATTACCAACTTTTATATGACTAATTTAATTTTTGCAACAAATTTAAAGGAAAGCATAGGGACAAGAATTGACTAGCTTTTGATTTCACAACTAATAAGAGGGAGAAAAATAATTTAAACTACAGTTAATTACAAACATAGTACTTACTCTACCATACAAGAAACCTATTTCCAAAGTCTATCTATAAGAGAAAAGTATAAAAGTTTTATTTTGTGAAATAGAATTCTGTGGGAGTTTACGTGAAAAAATTTTTTTTCCAAATAAGATGACAAATTTCTGAAGTTTAAAAATTTAAAACTAGTTCTTATGTACTGAATAAAACATATACTAGAAAATCAACTGAAAACCCTTAGAAGCACTAAAGCAATTTAGAACTTCAGTGGGAAACAAAAGTAATATGCGGGAATGAATAGGTTTCATATATATACACAATACCTACTTATTAGAGATAATGAGGACAAAAGATCCAATTACTATTTGTTTGTTGGGTACCATCAGTCAAATCTGCTTCATAGTGACCCCATGTATGACAGAATGGAACACTACCCACCACTGTGCCATGCACAGGATCATTTTAGGTTTGAGCCCACTGTTACAGCCACTATGTTCCCTCTTTTCTGAGTTGTGCCAGATCAGCAAAAGGAGGTCCTAGGGGCTTTAATTCATTCTCATCATTAAGGTCAACTCTTCCCCATTTGTTTCCTGAATGCCTTCCAGCCTGGGGTCTCATTTTCAGGCACTATATTTAACATTACTTCTCTGCTATTCATAGGGTTTTCAATGGCTAATTGTTTCGGAAGTGGGCTGTCAGGTCCTTCTCCCTAGTCTGTCTTACTCTGGAAGCTCAGCTGAAACCTGTCCACCATTGGTGGCCCTGCCGGTATCTGAAATACTGGTGGCATAGCTTTCAGCATCGTGGTGACACTCAAGCCCCCACAGGACAAGTTGAAAGACATGTGGGGGCCAAATACTATTAGTAACACAAAAGATAGACTATTTAGGAATAAATTTATTCATTTGCAAGACCTGTCTGAAGAAAGGTTTGAAACAATACAGAAAGACATACCAAGTTCCTCAATAGGGGGAATTATATCAATATTATAGAGATATGAATTCTTCCTAAGTTAATGTATAAATTTAATGAGTTCAAAATTAAAATATCTGCCTATGTGTAAGTACTAAAAAAACTAATTCAAAAGTTTATTTTAAAAAATAAAGATAATCAGAAAACTTCTGAAAAAGAAGGGTCAGCCTATTACAAGTTAAAGCATAATATAGAATCTCAGTGATTACAACAATATAGTATTGAATGAATTGAAAAATCAATGGAATAGAAAAGAAGGTAAATAAATAAACCCAAATACTCTATTTTCTACTGATAAGTGATATAGATGGCTTTCAATTAATGCTGTTTAATAACCTCATAATTAACATGTACAGGACTATAAATTCCAAATGACACAAAGGTTTAAATATAAAGAATGAAATAGTAAATTACAAAAGGAACATGAACAAATTAAATATGATTTTGGAGAAGAGATGGTCTTTGTAAAACTAGATCAAAATTCAGAAGCCATAATACAAAAGATAAATAAATCCATCAGTATAATCCCCAAACCATTGGAATGATAAAGGGTATCATAAAAGTCAAAAGATATGTGACTATTACCAAGTCCAAAGAAAGGGCTACCCTCCAAGATAACTGAAGAGCTCTTTGAAATCAATGAGACAAAGATAGACAACCCAAGATTAAAACAGGCAAATAATATAAGTGTTCAAAGAAAAGGAAATAGGCTTTGTAAGCAGATGAAAATGCTCAACGTTTAATGTAGCACTCTTCACAATTGCAAGGATATGTAAATAACCAAGATGCCCATCAACAGAAGAATCGATATAAATTGTGGTACATATACACAATGAAATACTACTCATCAATAAAAAAAGAATGAAATAATGTCATTGCAGCACAGTGGATTGAACTGGAGAATATAATCTTAAGTGAATGAACACAGGCTCAAAAAGAGAAATACCTTATGTTCTCACTCATATGTAGGAGCTGAATCTTACTTACAGGAAGAAAAGAACTATACATAAGCAGATATATAAAAATGAACAATTGAACTTAGCTAAGAAGGGAAAACAAGCAGAATAGAAAGAAAGAGGGAGGGGACTAGCAAAAGGAAGTGAGGGTTGTGGAAGGTGGGAAGGGGAGGGAAAACAATGTAAAGGGATAAAGGAGGAGAGGATAATCTCAATGTAAATGATGCAACTTCATAAATACACAGGAAAAACGTAACCCATAAGTGCACATGAGTTTTACTATATATTAACCAAAAGTTTCCATAAACTTTGTAAATTGATGAAATTATAACAAAAATTGATGTAATAGTTGCATAATGGAAAAAGCAAATGCTATATTACTCTGTATCCCACCAACATTTATCAATAAAGGGGAAAAGGAAAATGTTCAACATCTTCCATTGTAATGAAATTGCATTATTTTTTCCTTAGACAGGGTCTCACTATGTAGCCCAGGCTGTCCTTGAACTCATGATTCTTCTGCCTCAGCCTCCTGAGTACTGAGATTACAGTTATGTACCAAAACCCTCATCCCAAAATGCAATTTTTACCTACAACATCATAACCACATTTTTAACCTATTAGCTTTGGTTAAAAAATATTGATGAATATTTTATTTATTACATTATTCATTCATAGTTTTTCAATTGCCATATTTTCCTACAGATGGAGTTTACTTTCTATCTCGCTGACTTTGCCATAGACACATTATTTGCTTTAGTCAATGCAACATGAAGTTTTCTTTCTTTCCTTTTTCCCTTCCTTCCTTGCCTCCCTTCCTTTCCCTTCCCATCTCTCTTTCTTTCTTTCTTTCTTTCTTTCTTTCTTTCTTTCTTTCTTATTTTACTTTCTATTTTTCAGTACTGGGAGTTTTAAACCCAGGGCCTACTGCATGCTAGGCAAGTGCTCTACCACTGAGCTGTACCTCAATTCCATTTTTACTTTTTGTTTTGAGACAGGGTCTTGCTATGTTGTGCAGGCTCTCTCTGGCCTTGAACTCCTGATGCCTCTGCGTCAGCCTCTTGAATCACTGGGATTAGCAGCAAATACCATGGCACCTGGACAACACAGAATTTTCTACACAAATGTTTGATTTGACTCAGCTACCTTCTCTTGTTTTTGCCTTCTACCTGAAAACAGCATTTCCTATATAAGGGTGAATTCATCAGCCTAGGACCTAGAATTAGAATAGAACCCAGCCCAGTCCAACCAAGCCAATATGCAACTCAGAACCTTCATGTGACAAATATAAGAAAAATTGAACCCCACAGAGAGAGTGGGGTTGTTTGTTAACACAGCAAAAGCTTACAAACACAGTCTGGTTTTGAATTACAGAAGAGACATCCTTCTATATAACTAGTAGAAATGTATACTGATAAAAGTCTTATGGACATTTATTTGGATATAATCAACTAAATTACAAATGCAATTCAATTTCTGATAATTTATGTTAGAAATATGGGTTTACATGGGCAGAATGTTACATATTCAAAGCGAGTCACTGTACAACAGCCTGTAATAGCAAAGGATTGGTGATAATCTAAAGGTCCAATGATCACAATACAATACAATAAAATAAAGGAATGCTACACATCTATCTTTCAAATGATGTTCTTAAAAGTTCAATATCCATGAATTAAATTTTTAAATATATATCTAATTATTCTCCAATGGTTGCCTATCAACTATATGCAATCGTTTTTAAATTCTATTAGCAGAAACCAGACAGATGTGTTTTCAGAGTCCTGTGAGTAATGTGCATTTTATATTATTAGATTTTTTTTACCTATTTGAAAAGCCAAAATTCTCATTTATAATGATAATATTCAACCTACAAATATTTGCATAAAATATTACTTTAGGTTTTGAAATAAATATTTACCCAAAATTCAAAGAACCAATGAATATATATCCTTGGGGATACACAAATTATTGGATATAACCCAAATTTGAGACATGATAGTTGACATTTTTAAATCAAAACCCCTCAACATGCCCTATGTAACTAACTCTCCATATTCTGGCCTGGCTTCCTTAATCAACCTCATCTCTCCCTGTGTATCATGATCATCACATTCCAGTTACATGAGACTGGTACAAAACCTAGTTTGGTCC
Organism: Pedetes capensis; assembly: GCA_007922755.1. Taxonomy (NCBI): domain Eukaryota; kingdom Metazoa; phylum Chordata; class Mammalia; order Rodentia; family Pedetidae; genus Pedetes; species Pedetes capensis. The sequence goes on along the minus strand of VMDO01008292.1, from coordinate 67,237 downwards.
CTCAATGATTTTGTCTGAACTATAGATTACTCCTGGGAAATTGTCCACACTCCCTTCTCCAATGTGTCAGGTTAGATTTTAATTAAACTAAAGATTTTAAGGGTTTTTTTTTTTTAGCTTTTTAAAGATTTATTGAAGTATTTGTCCCTATTATACTCCTATCTTGATATGTCACTGTTCTTCTTTTTCCATAATACCAAACTGACTGTAAATTCCCATTGCTTGAATCTATAATGTACAAAGATATATGCTTATTTTATCTTTTTGTAGTATTGTATTCTCAAGTCTATTTCACAGTATTGAAATACCATGTCTATTTTACTGAAAGAAAAAAAAATCAGAGGACTTTAGGACTCTAAGCTTGTGGGTACTGGTATTGGTAGGCCTTCGTATAAACTATTTTTCAAGCTTAGGACATGATGTCCCACCTGCAGCTTTACACCTAAGTTTCAGTTTTATTTCCTCAAAGAAGTCTTCCCTATATTGGGATTAAAATATAAGAAATAACATGGTGAAGTGCTAAATTGAAGAGACAACAGTAGTGCTATTAATAAATGTTTGAAAGTTATGACCTTTGGGTAGGACAACTGATGTTGTGTTGAATTTGACATAAAGGTAGAATACCATTCAGAGGTGTCTAACTTAGAGATTAAAGTATTACACTGAAGTATGTGTAAATGGGGGAAAAAAGTAGATTTTTTAAAAAAGGTTGCCTTATAAGGTGAGTAAAGCACTAAACTAAGAAGGATCAAACTTCACAAATGTACAGACACCAAGAATTAAAAAATAAACAGGCCTTTAAAAAAAAATCGTTGATTTGGACAAATTAGGTAGCTATTGGTGAGAGATACTTTTAAAAGACCAGGAGAACAGAGCTCATCTCAGGTAAAAAGAAGCCATAAATTCTATAACTCTCCTTTGCACTCCCCCATGACTCCAGTAAATACACACCACACACACACACACACACACACACACACACACACGTGCACACATACACACTTGCAAATGTTTTACTGTTTTTTTCTATAACAAAGATGAGAAATAACATAAAGTCTCCATATTAGGAATTGCATTAAAAGAAGAAAAGTATCAACTGAAGGTATATTCCAGGAAAATATGTAATGGAGGGAAAAAATTTGAAATTGCAAAATGTCTAAATTTTTTGAACAAAGACAATGGGCTGGATTTTGCTTACTTAACATAATAGACCTCATTATTAATTTCATAATGGCAATAACCACTGTCAAATGGAACTGCCATTCCATTTTTCCAAGTGGCCAGATGCAATTTTGGCAATTAAGCAGTCACTACTCTTTTGATTGCATTTCAAATGATCAAGTACACAACTGCCCACTGTTGTCCTTTTCTTCTAGTAGTAATGATTTGAATCTTATTTTTGATCTAAAAATATTCCATTTCTATCTCTTCATTGATAGATTTTCCTGTTGCTTTATTTCAAGGTCCTGTAGAAATCATTAGTGATATTATGCCAAGGGTTGAACCTCATAAGCAACCTAAGTATTTTGATTCACTCAAAAAGAAACCCACAATTCACTAAAAGAAAATGTAATAATGATCCTGTCCAATTAAAACTGTTAAATTCAATAGACAGAATCTAACAATTTTCCCCTTATCAATCTGATATTCTGAACCATGGCAAAGGAACAATAAATACAACCACACATGTTAAAGATGTCCAATTTTTTTTCTCCAAGAAAAGCAAGCAACTCTTTTAGAAGGAAATCATAATATTATATAAAAGATATTCTAGTGGACGCATCTAAGTATAAAAAAGGGAAAACAATCTCTGAAACATTTAAATAAATTCTGAACTCAACCGAACAAATATGAAGCTGTTTTATTAACATTCTGATAAAACACAAAAAAACATAAGAAATGTTGCCTGAGCATAAAACTAGATATGAAAACTTCACCCAAGATATCCGTTATGTTCTATCACTTCAAAGTCAAGAATTTATCTTATTCCTATTTTTCTGTAATTCCTGTCAAATATATATGATCATGCCTTTTGTCACATATTTGAAATTCTGCCTGCATTTTTATAATTGTAAAAAATTACAAAAGGAGATGCACAATTCAAGGAATTGTCCTTGATCATTAAATCTGATATATTCATAAAAGAGCAAACCAGTATCATGAAGAGAAACCTAGATTTTTTTAACTTAACTTTAAGATTTAGAGGTCTTTCAGGGATATGTTCAGCAGGATTATAACTTCTTCATCTAGAATCTACTATGCATGCATGTATGAATGAATGAAGGACAAAAAAGTTGGAAGGCTTCAAATTTTTTTCAATGGATAATTCTTGTACTGAAGGTGTATACTATTTTAAATAGGCATTGTGCAAATAAAACCAGGTTACTAATAAACGGGTTATAAATAGTTTAAAAAGTAAGCAGTAGTCTTCAAACTTTTTAGCCTTGGGATACTTTTGCAAAAACAAAAACAAAACAAACAAAAAACTTAGAAAGAATGGAAATATTAAAGAATAGGGTGACTTTTGTATGGAAGGAGGGTTTGGAGCAGAGTTGGGATGGAAGAGTATTTCATCAAATCTCTATCACTCTTCAAAGAATAGTTTGAAGCTTTCTAAATGGACAGAGACACATAGATAGATATGAGAGATAAACAGAAGGATTTAAAAGAATTTAGAATATTCAGCTGGGTGCCATGTTACACTCCTCTTATTCCAGAGACACAGGAGGGGGAGGTTGTGGCAGGAGGACTGCAAGTTTGAGGCGAGAGGCAGCCTGCCTAGCTTAGTAAGATCCAGTCTCAAAAAGTTAAAAAAAAAAAAAAAAATTTTAAAGAGGGGTTTTGGAGAGTCTGTTTCAGTGATATAACACTTGCCTAGCATGCAGAAGGTTTTTGATTCAACCTCTTAAAATCTCAATTAACTAATTAAATATTTAAAAGTAATAAATACAATTTAAAATACTCATATTTTCTAACGCATACCATAAAATGCCTTAATTATCACAAGTTCACCCTTTTGCCTATATTATTGTTTTTACTATCCCACTACTAATGGCTATAATAACAACCATATTTCATATTTCCCATAATTCACATGAATTCCTCAGAACCCCCATTATTTGCATTCATTCTTGGGTGCCAAAAAAGACACACTTAAGTCATTATTTTGCCTGCAGCCATTCCACTGTGGCATCCAATCCTGTCTGATTTCCGAAGCTAAGCCGGGTAGGGCCTGGGTTAGTGCTTGGATGGGAGATCGCCTGGGAACACCAGGTGCTGTAGACTTGGGAGAAGGACCCGGCAACCCACTCCCCAAAAAACGATCAACCCTATGATCGTTGAACACCCTATGAATAACAGAGAAACACTAATAATACTGTTTTGCCTATACGGCACCTAATAACAAACAAGCCATTACTTTATGTTTCCTTGAAAGACACAGTTGTTCTGTTAGACTGAGAGTGCCAACAGATGATATCCACAAGTATATGGCATGTTCACAACTTCTTCAAGGCCAGTCTTGAAAAGGGAACTAATATAGTATGCGCCTAAAAGAAACTATCAACGTTTAGATGTGTAAACTCCAGTACAAAAATGCGTATTTGCTATGTGCTTCATCACTGGTATTTGTTGTTGTTAGGTGCCATGGAGTTGTGTCTGACTCATAGTGATCCTCATATGGTTTTCCATGGCTGCTTATTTCGGATTGCCTTGGGAGTGGATTGCCATGTCCTTCTCCCATTTTTGTGGTGCTGGGTGTTGAACCTGGGACCTCAGAGACTGTGGAGCAGCGCTCTACCAATTATGCTAAATCCCACCGTACTGGTATTTAGAAAAGTAATATACCAAGTCATTTAGTACAATCAATTACCCCAGTGTTTTGCAAGCACTCAAGCACAGAAAAAAGGGAGTGGGGTGGGCTTCATTAGACTATTTTAAATATAGATGTGTTCTTGTCCAGATCAATACACACATGGGGCAACTATATACCTACAAAATTAAAAATATTTTCACATATTTCCACTATGGCTCACCTTGAGAAAGGGGTCTTTGACAGACCCATAACATCCTAAAGCATGCAGTCTGATGGTGTTTTAGCAAAGATCTAAATATGAAGCAACTGCTAGGGGCACAAGCCTTGGCCACAGTCAGGGTCAGAGCCAGGGTCAGGGCCAGGGCCAGGGCCAGGGCCAGGCAGGCACTACACTGCTATACTCCCAGCAGCCCCAGCGCAGACAGACAGGAAGGGAATGTACTGGGCATGCACTGATGCTGACGTGGCTCTCAACTTTCCCGTGCATGACTATGGTGCTGTGTGCACAGCACCATCTCCTACACAGCAGATAGATTATCCTGGTGAGGGCACAGCCTGCCAACTGCCCTTCTGGTGCAGCTCATTAATCTGTGCACACATACAGTGTCCAGAACAGAAATTTGGCGGCGTCTGTGGGCACCTGAACACTAAGAATGGCCAAGTATCTGAACATTTCCATGATGTTGACGCTACCACATTTGAGGTAAGTGCTTAATTATCAGTGTGTCTTTTGGTTTTACTCAGAACTTTACTCAGAACTTAAAGTTGAACACTTGAGGATGGAGTATGTTGGTCCACCGTCAGATTCTGCCTCAGCAGCACCACTACAGCCAGGTGGTAGTGGTGACCTCAGGCACGAAAAGCAGATGTAAAGCAGCCCCAAAATGGACAATTCCCTTATCCATAGACAGGGTAAGTGTTCATAATCCCCATGTAGTACTCTGAGTGTAACAAACAACTACTCCGCAGATGTACAGACGTAATCAATATCTTTGAATTCTTAAAATTGGCTTTGTAGCACCTTGAGACATACTGTTCAAAACCACAGTGATGCTCAGCTACAGAAATTTCTAAGTGGTCCATCACTTGATACACTTTATGGCATGATTTATTCAAGATTTCAAAGAAGCAGCATAAATTATCCTTTCCAGGGATTTATTCAGTTCTTAGAGTTGAATGGTATGAGTGTGAAGACACATGGGATGAAAGTTCAACACTCCCCCCAAACCTAATCCACACTACCAATACTACTGTATTTCTCTAGAAGGAAACTCAGTATCCAAAAAGAGCAAGTGAATGCAACAAGATGTCTGTGTGGGTAAATGGTCTGTACTGGGCACTTCTTTCCCTTCCCAGAAAGAGGGAAGGAACAAGTTTGTTTCTATTTAGGAAGAATGTGAAAGGCAGGAAATTTTGTGCCAGGAAATTATGAATGTCATCATAAACATCTAATTAATACGTTTTATGTTGGGATAAAAATAAATGCATTAAATTAAGTTGGCTTAAGTAAAAGACTTTATTGGCCAGAAATGAGATTAAAAAAAAAGCAATGGAATAAAAAACTATTGAACTACCAAGTACAGTTAGATTGTATTAATTTAAAATTAGCAAATGAACTAATTTCAGAACATTATCACTATATATGGAGAGAGTGATATATATAGATAGATATAGATATATAAAAGTATATATAATATGCCCCCCAAATGAAGATGGGCACATCAGTTTACAATGGCATTATGTTCTCATAAATCCATCTAAACTTGAAAATATCCTAAGTCAAAAATGCGTTTACAGCTGGGAATGGTGGTGCATGCCTATAATCCCAGCGGCTTGGGAGGCAGAGGCAGAAGGATCGCAAGTTTGAGACCAGAGGCAGTCTGCATAACATAGTGAGACGCTGTCTCAAAAAAAAAAAAAAAGTGAAAAAAAAGAAAATGGGCTGGGGGTGCAGCTCAGTGGTCCAGCACTTGCAAAATATGCAGGCGTGAGGCCCTGGGTTCAACCCCCAGTACCGGGAAAAAAAAATGCATTTACTACACCTAACTTGTCGTTGTTGTTGGGTGCTGTCGAGTCAGTATCCGACTCATAGCAACCCTCTGTACAACAGGGGAAACACTATTGTCAGTGCTTCCCTGCTGTTCATGGGGTTTTCAATGGCAGATTGATTTTTGGGAGGGGGTTGCCAGGTCCTTCTCCCAAGCCTACAGCACCTGGTGTTCCAGGTGGTCTCCCATCCAGGTACTAACCAGGCCCGACCCTGCTTAGCTTCTGAGATCTGATGGGATCAGATTCCACAGGGCTACGGCTGCAGGCACACCTAACTTAACCGAGCATAACGCAGCAACAGAGTTCACTGTATGGTATCAGTTATTTACTCTCCAAAACTCCCCTCTAAGTAGGACTGTAGTTTGCCACTGCTGTCCAGTATCCTACAAGAGAGTATTGTATGGCAATAATGCTAGCTTGAGAAAAGATGAAAATTAAAAATTCAAGGTACAGTTTATACTGAATATGTACCACTTTTGGCACCATCATAAAGTTGAAAAAGATCACAAGTTGAACTATCATAATTTGGAGACTATGTGTATACAGTTAGCTATAATAATTATGTGTTGAGTTATACATAGAAGTCTCAGAAGTCATGTAGTATAGTGAATAAACACCAACATTTATTATGTTAAGTAAAGGAATCTAGGTTCAAGTTCAAGTTCTGGTGTATAATATCTCTCATCCTTAATTACCTTTGAAAACTGGGGATGATTACAATATCTACTTGTAAAGATGATATAAATATTTAATACTACAATAACAATGAAAAATGCTTTGTAAACCTTGAAATGCAATATAAGTGTTAGAAGTTATTACATCCAATAAGGCTTGGTTTCCTTGTTTCTGTTTGTTTGTTGTGGTACTGGGAAGTTGAACCCAAGCCTTCACACATGCTTTGCAAGGACTCTACCACTGAGCTGCACCCCGAACCCATTTTTTACTTTTTATCTTGAGACAGGATCTTGCCAAGTTATGCAGGCTGCCTCTAGCCAATAAAGTATTTTTTATAAACTTAGAAAAGTAACTTCAGTGTATGAAATAAATCAAACAAATTCCTATGTAAAGTGACCTTTTTCAATAATACTACTCTTCATACCAGTGATTATATTTTTCTTGAGTGAATGATGTTGAAAAGAGCAATAAGATGCTTTCTTAGCAGCTGTATGTTTAACCCATAGTCAATTATTTTCAGTGTTTTTCTTGCATACAATGCATACCATAAGAAAAGAAACAAACACATTAAGCATTTGAAATGAGCTTTTAAATGTTAAGATTATTTAAGCATTTCATTTCTTATATGATTCATATGATGTATAGCATAAGCATACACACAGTGTAAGAAAATGAATTTGAAAAGTTGACACTAGGTGGGTCCATAGTAATGAACTGAACATTTTAAATTATAATGTGAGAACCAACTCTGTTTAAAATAGATATACTCCATCATAAAAAGCCAATTGAGACTAAGCGAAATAAAAAGCTCAACAGCTGTTTTCAAAGGGAATGTTAAAGATGCCTAAAAGTTAATATAAGTAAATATGTAAAATACTGAAATTATTTCTTAATCTAGTGACAGATTCTCCAAGAGGAACTTTTTCGTAAATTGTATACAATATGTAATATATAGTAGAAATAGGAAGATAAGTCTCCACATTATCTAGAATAATAGTTCTTCAGAGGTGACTTTTCTGATTAAAAGCAATAATTTTTAAAATATTTTTATGGTTTCATAATTGTAAGCCAATAGTTATAAAAAACTAGTTTCTAAATAACTACATTTTACCTCTGCAATACAACATTGTAGAATAGCAGGGAATGTAAATAATAAAATACTTTTAGGTGTAAGAGAATAGAAGATTGGAAAGACTTCTTAACTAAGTATTAGTAATAATTAAAACTATTGTTTAGGACAAAGAGGCCTCAATTTTTCCTGTATATATCCTCAGAGTGTCCTGGCATTTACATTTGTAGCTAGAAAATTACTTGAAGAATATGAAGTTTAGTTTTGTGTCTAAGAAGACCTCCGTAATATCAAGGGTATTATAATATCCAGAACAATGATAATCACAGCTCAAATTTATTAAGTGCTTGCTAAGTAGTAAAAGGGCCTGCAGCAGTAGCACTGTGGCATCCAATCCCGTCAGATCGCAGAAGCTAAGCAGGGTTGGAGCTGGGTAGTACTTGGATGGGAGACCACCTGGGAGTCCCAGGTACTGTAGGCTTGGGAGAAGGACCTGACAACCACTCCCAAAAAACAATCACCTATTGCAAACCCCGTGAATAGCAGAGAAGGACTGACAATACCGTTTCACCCTTTGTACATAGAGTCATGATGAGTCGGACACCGACTCCATGGCACCTAATAACTACAAGTGGTAAAACACTGTTACAAAGATTTTGAAGGTATTAGCTCTTGAGTCAAGTGAGGCAAACACTGTTGTTTGTATCATTACTATTGCATCAATTAAGGGGCAGAATTACAGATATTAAGTAATTTGCCAAAGGGCAAATACATAGTTGGTGTCAGAATACCGGCTCTACCCGTGTCTCCAGAAGTTCCTTGACCCAATTTCAGCTAAATTTTCTCAAAAGGATATATGCACTTGCTATATTACCCCTTAACTACCTTGCATTTACTTGTCAATGAAATAATGATATTTACCCACAGTGCCACCAAGCTAGTATTTCTAAGATTTCTGATGTTTATACTCCTAACTTCTCCCTTAATATAAAGCCTAAAACTCCAATTATGGCTTACACAAGACCTTACTGATTGCTATTAAGTTCTAGTCACTGAAGTTTAATCTCTGTTACCAGGACATATCATGGATTTCAGAAAGAAACCTTTGTCCTCAGCCATTGTCCCAAGAATTAGTCTTACGAAAATTATTTCACTAATATCTACTTGTAATTCAAGTTTCAATATAAATTGTACTTGTTCTGGTTAACTTTCTTCTACATGCAGACTAAGCTATTACAATTTAATTTTCATTTGATTGTTAATTATCCCAATTATTTTCAAAATGAAAAGTAACAACTTCACATGGTAAAAATAGTTAATAATACCTAGAACAATATTGACTGGATCAGATTGTAGAATTAGGAACAAGTTCAAAGAGGACTGAGTATGGTTCACGGTTGGACAGTTTTGGTTTACTACAAAATCAGTCCCTCACAGATCTGTCAGTTGGCCATATTTGGGGGCTTACATGTTCCTGTGATGCTGAAAGCTATTCCACTGGTATTACAGGTGCCAGCAGGGTCACCAGTAGTGGGCAGGTGTCAGTTGAGCTTCCAGACTAAGCCAAACTAGGGAGAAGGACATGGCTAATCCACTCCTGAAATAATTATCCATTGAAAATTTTATGAATAGCAAAGAAACTCTGTCAGATAGAGTACTGAAAAATGAGTCCCCCAAGTTGGAAGGCTCAAAATGCTACTGGGGAAGAATTGCCTCCTCAAAGTAGCATTGACCTTAATGGCAAGAATGGAGTAAAGACTCAGGGACCTCCATTTGCTGATGTGGAACAACTCAAAATTAAAAAGAACAATGGTAAACATCCATTAATAATGGAATGTGGAATGTACATAGTATGAATCTAATAAAATTAGAAATCATCAAAAAAGAAATGGAGTACAAAAAAACATTGACTTTCTAGGCACCAGTGAACTAAAATGGACTGGTATAGGCCATTATGGATCAGATAATCATATGGTCTACTATCCCAGGAATGACAGATTAAACAGAATTGGGATAAACAGAATTCATTCTCAAAAAAGATCTCAATATCTATACTGAAATACAATGCTGTCAGTAATAGAATAATATCCATATGTCTACAAGGAAGGCCAGTAAATATGACTATTCAAATAGACACATCTACCACTAAGGCCACAAATGAAGAAAGGGAAGATTTTTATCTGCTTCTGTAGTCTGAAATTGATTAAACATGGGATTAAGATGCATTTATAATTACTGGTCACTGGAATGCAATAATTGGAAACAAAGAAGGGGGCTCAATAATTGAAAATATGGCTTTGGTTACAGAAACAATGCTGGAGATCACATGATAGAATCTTATCAGTCCAATGACCTGTTCGTTGCAGATACATTTTTTTCACCAACATAAATGGTGACTACGCATATGGAATTCACCAGATAGCACATACAGGAACCAAATTGACTACATTTATGGAAAGAGACAATGGAAAACCTCAATATCAAAAGTCAAAACAAGACCAGGTGCTGCTTGTGGACCATCAACTGCTCATTTGTAGGTTCAAACTGAAACTGAAGAAAATTAGAACAAGTGTTTGAGAGCCAAGATATGACCTCAAGAATATCCCGCCTGAATTCAGAGACTACCTCAAGAATAGGTTTAATACATTAGACACTAATGATCGAAGACCAGGTGAGGTGTGGCATGACATCAAACACATCATTCATGAGGAATGCAAAAGGTTATTAAAAACACAGGAAAAAAAGAAAAGACCAAATTACATATCAAAAGATAATCTGAAACTTCCCCTTCAATGGAGATGAGCTAAAGTAAAAGGCAGACATGATGAATTTAAAGAACTCAAAAGAAGATTTCAACAGGCAGCTTGAGAAGACAAAATCAAATATTATAATGACATGTGCAAAGAGCTGGAGATAGAAAATCAAAATGGAAGAATATGCTCTGCTTTGCTCAAGGTTCAAGAATTGAAGAAAAAATTCAAACCTTGAGTGGCAATAGTGAAGGATTCTACAGGGAAAATATTAAACGATGTAGGAAACATCAAAACAAGATGGAAAGAATATACAGAGTCATTATGCCAAAATAATTGGTGGATGACCAACCATTTGAAGAGGTTGCATATGATCAAGAACCAATGGTACTCAAGGAAGAAGTGGAAATTTCCTTGAAGGCACTAGTGAAACACAAGGCTCCAAAAATTGATGGAGTACCAACAGAGATGTTTCAACAAATAGATGCAGCACTGGAGGTGCTCACTTATTTATGACAAGAGACTTGGAAAACAGCTAACTGGCCAGCTGTTTGGAAGAGATTCATATTTGAGTCTATTCCCAAGTAAGGAGATTCAACTGAATTCAGAAATTATCAAATGAGGCCGGGCGTGGTGGTGCACGCCTGTAATCCCAGTGGCTCGGGAGGCAGAGGCGGGAGGATCGCAAGTTCGAGAACAGAGGCAGTCTGTGTAACTTAGCGAGACCCTGTCTCAAAAAGTAAAAAAAAAAAAAAAAAAAAAAAAAAAAAATGGGCTGAGGTGCAGCTCAGTGGTCCAGCACTTGCAGAGCATGCAGGCGCGAGGCCCTGGGTTCAACCCCCAGTACCGCAAAAAAAAAAAAAAAAAAGAAATTATCAAATGATATCATTAATATCTCATGCAAGTGAAATTTTGCTAAAGGTCTCTCAAAAGTGATTGCAGCAGTCAGTATATTGGCAGAGGACTGCCAGAAAATCAAGCCAGATTCAGAGGGGGTGTGAAACCAGGGACATCATTGCTGATGTCACATGAATGTTAGCCAAAAGGAGAGAATACGAGGAAGCTATTTATCTACATTTTATTGACTATGCAAAGGCATTTGACTGTGTGAATCACAGCAAATCATAATTGGACCTGACTCTTGGGCACATAACAACAACCAAACCAGTAAATAATACAAATATTTCAGATGAACACAAAGATAAAAAAGAAATTTGCAGACAAAGTTCCACAATGACTCTTTAACAAGGACCCCAAAGTTTTGGGGTCGCTTGTCATCTTCTGTAACTAAGTGGAGAGTCCACAAAGTCGGAGAAGCCCACAAGCCTTTTAAAGCATGTCAGTGTGCAGGAGTTCACTCTGTTAACATATAACACATTCTTGCTGTGCAAAGGTTTATCACAGAAACATTCTATTTTACACTGTTACATCTGTCAATATGGCATATCCCACAACTTATCACAGAAATGGAAAAGTAATGATTTCCTTCCTCTGAACATAAGAGAACTTCATAAACTTTCAGTTACCTCATCATATTGTTTTTTTTTAAAAAAAAACAGCTGTATTGTGATATAATTCAGATGCCATCCAGTCCTCCCTTTTATAAAGTGTACAAATCAATGGTTTCTAATATGACACAATTTTTTAAAAATTTAGATATATATCTCATACAGTTTGCTATTTTGTGTATACAATTCAGTGTTTTTAAATAAATTCACAGTGTTTTACGATAATTATCACTACATGCTTCCAAAACATTTTCACCCTCCCAGAAAGAAACTCTGTAATCATTAAACAACTCTGTATCCTCCCTTTCTCCCAGCCTCTGGTAACCTCTAATCTAACTTTTATCTGTACAGATTTGTCCATTGTACATATTTCAAATAAGTGCAGTCATACAGTATTTGTCTTATGGTGTCTGCCTTATTTCACCAAGCATGAAGTTTTCAAGGGCCATCTATACTGTAGCATGTATAAATCTTTTTAATGACAGAATAATATGTTGTGTAAATATACCGCATATTGTTTATCCATTCCTCCATTGACAGTTGGGGAGGTTTGTGCTTTTGTCTATTGTGAATACTGTTACCGTGAATACTGGATTACAAACACCTATGAGTCTTTGTTTTCAGTTCCTCTAGATATGTAACTACAAGTGGAACTGCTGGGTCATGTGGCAACTCTGTGTTTAGCTTTTTGAAGAACCACCACACTCTTTTCCATAGTGTTGCCAGAAGCAATATGAGGACTCTAGTTCTTCTACATCCTTCCCAACACTTGATATTTTCTATTATTACTTGCAATAGTGTTTTTTTAAGTTTGTCAGGTGACTCATTTTTGTTCAACCAATATGGATTTATCTAGGGAGATCTCAACTACAATTACCCCTTCTACTATAGTAGAGAGATTTTCCCTTAAAATACATAAATTAAACATGCAAACTATATCTTGATTCACAGAAGGCAATAACTGTATGAATACTCTTTCACATTTCCCCAAGTCAAGAAAATGAAAAATGCAGATGTTTTAATTGGTACAAGAAAAATAGACCATCACATGTCTATTAAATAATAATGATATGTTTAGAACAAAAACTAGAATCTCTGTTAATTCTTTTACCCTTCCCAACTATGTTAATTGTTTTGTCAATTAAGACAAGGGAAAATCAACGTTCATTGAGAGTTACTGAATGCTAAACATTGTGCAGCCAGCAGCTGTAGCCCTGTGGTGTCCGATTCCAGATCTCGGAAGCTAAGCAGGGTCAGATCTAGTTTAGTACTTGGATGGGAGACCCCCTGGGAACACCAGGGCTCTAGGCTTAGGGAAGGGTCTGGCAGTTGACTCCCCAAAAAACAATCAGCCATTTTAAACCCTATGAATAGCAGAGAAGAACTGACAATACTGTTTCACCTGTTGTACGTAAGGTCACTATGAGCGGGACCCCACTCATTAAAAGCCTGCAGCTGTAGCCCTGTGGCATCCGATCCCGTCAGATCTCGGAAGTTAAGCAGGGTCGTGCCTGGTTAGTACCTGGATGGGAGACCGCCTGGGAACACCAGAAGCTGTAGGCTTGGGAGAAGGACCTGGCAACCCCCTCCCAAAAATCAATCTGCCATTGAAAACCGTATGAACAGCAGAGAAGCACTGACAATAGTGTTTCCCCTGTTGTACAGAGGGTCGCTATGAGTCAGATACCGACTCGACGGTACCTAACAACAACAACAACAACATTGTTTACCTTAGGTGACCCAGACAAATACTCTCATTGCAAGTTAAAAGAAAAGAAATCAGAGACACAATTTAGTACTATTACAGTATGAAGTCACCAGTGACTATCAGTGTGTCTTGATTGCATGTTTGATCTATTTCAGATTGCAGAAGCTGATAAAAGTCTTCCCTTTCTTCATTTGTGGCCTTACTGGTGGGTGCATAAATTTGAATAATAGTCATAATAACTGGCCTTTCTTGTAGGCGTATGGATATTATTCTATCACTTACAAGATTGTATTTCAGGACAGATCTTGAAATGTCTTTTTTGATGATGAATGCAACCCCATTTCTCTTTAGTTTATCATTCCCAGCATAGTAGACCATATGATTGTCTGACTCAAAATGGCCTATGCCGGTCCATTTTAGCTCACTGATGCCTAGAATGTCAATGTTTATGCGCTCCATTTCTCTTTTAACGATTTCTAACTTTCCTAGATTCATACTACGTACATTCCATGTTCCAATTATTAATGGATGTTTACAGTTGTTTCTCCTCATTTTGAGTCGTGTGACATCAGCACGTTGAGCACCCTGGGACTTTACTCCATTTCCGTCATCATGGTAGACTCTACTTGGAGGAGGCAACTCTTCCCCAGCAGTCTTTTGAGTGTCTTCCAACCTGGGGGCCTCATTTTCCAGCACTATATCTGACAGCGTTTCTTTGGTATCCATAGGGTTTTCAATGGCTAGTTGTTTTGGGAGTGGCTCGCCAGGTCCTACTCCCTAGTCTGTTTTAGTCTGGAAGCTCAGCTGAAAACCTGTCCACCATGGGTAACCTTGCTCATGTCTGAGGTTACAGTGGCAGAACTCTCAGCCTCATCGCAACACGCAAGCCCCCACGGCAAACTGACAGACATGTGGGGGCTCTGATGGTAAAATAATTAATACATGGACGCACATATAGCATAAGAAAAAGAGAAGGAGAATAGAAAGAGGGAAGAGAGTACAACAAGAAAGGAAGAAAAATAAAAAACAAAAAAAAACAAACAAACAAACCTCACGCATACACGCTCCCACCCACGTATAAAATCACTTATAGTCAGGTGCGGTGGTATATACCTGCATTCCCAGCAGCTTGGGGGCAAAGCCAGGAGGATCGCAAGCCCAAGATTACAGGCAGCCTGTGCAACCCAGCGAGACCCTGTGTCAAAAAGTTAAAAATATGGGCTGGGGGCACAGCTCGGCGGTCCAGCATCTACAAAGCGAATAGGCGCAAGACCCTGGTTTCAAACCCCCATACAAAACAACAAAAACAAACAACAACAAAAAAACCAAACCAAACCAAAACAAAACAAAAACCCCAAGAAACAAAGAAAAACAAAATCAAAACAAAAACACAAACAAAACCATGCATACACGCTCACACACATATATAAAACACTTCTAGTCAGCTGCGGTGGTGCACGCCTGCAATCCCAGCGGCTTGGGGGGCACAGACAGGAGGACCACAATCCCGAGATCAGAGGCAGTTTGTGCAACCCAGCAAGCCCCTGTCTCAAAAAGTTAAAAATCTGTACATGAACCAGGAAGCAGTTGTTCGAATAGAACAAGGAAACACTGAGTGGTTTAAAGTTGAGAAAGGTGTGCATCAGGGCTGTATACTTTCACCCTATCTCTTCAATTTATACACTGAGCAAATAATCCGAGAAGCTGGACTTTATGAGGAAGAACGCGGCATCAAGATTGGAGGAAGACTCATTAACAACCTGCGTTATGCAGATGACACCACTTTGCTTGCTGAAACTGAAGAGGATTTAAAACATTTACTGATGAAGATCAAAGATCATAGCCTTCCATATGGGTTACGACTAAACATCAACAAAACAAAAATCCTTACTACTGGGTCAGCACGCAACTTCACATTAAGTGGAGAAAAGATTGAGGTTGTCCAAGATTTTACTTTGCTTGGCTCTATAATCAACACCTGTGGAAGCAGCAGTCAAGAAATCAAAAGATGCATTGCTCTAGGAAAAGCTGTGGCAAAAGATCTCTTTAGAGTATGGAAAAGCAAAGATGTCACATTGAAGACGAAGGTGCATCTGACTCATGCCATGGTATTTTCAGTGTCATCATATGATTGTGAAAGCTGGACATTGAACAAGGGAGACAGAAAAAGAATTGATGCTTTTGAATTGTGGTGCTGGAGACATCTATTGAATATACCAGGGACTGCCAAAAAACCTACAAATCTGTCCTAGAAGAAGTGCAACCAGAGTGTTCCTTGAAAGGAAGAATGGCCAGACTGTGTCTTACATATTTCGGACATGTAGTCAGGAGAGATTAATCCCTGGAGAAGGACATCATGTTTGGAAGAGTGGCAGGTCAACGCAAAAGAGGAAGACCCTCCACCAGCTGATTGACACAGTGTCTGCAACAATGGGCTTAAACATAAATAAGATCGTTTGCCTGGCACAGAATCGGCAAGTGTTTCGATCTGCTGTACATAGGGTCACTATGAGTCGGACTCGACTCGACGGCACCTAACAACAACAACAACAACAGTATGAAGGGATTATGGGGAAATGTCAGCATAGATACATAAATTCATAATCAACTATCGTTTTTCTTTTCAAGATCTCGAATAAGATATTACTTATACAGTTAGTTCCAGTCTTTGGTTCTCTAATGCCACTAGGTTTCTGGATAGCAAGCACAAGAAGATAGTGTAAGAGAATCATTTTGGAGGAAAATGAAAGAAAATAATTTGTGAGATCATAATTTTAAAAACAAATAGATTGATGCAGGAGAAGGTAAATGATTAGGGCTGAAATTTTGGTCATATGAAAATTAAAGAAACTAGTAGCAAAAAAGGATTAGGAGAAATTTTTAAAAGATGAAAAGATTTAAATGTGTTATCAGAAAAGGAGAGCAGACAAAATATTAAGGAAGAAATATTCCAGATGTATTTTGGGAAAATCTGTTAAAAAAAAAACAAAAAACAGGCTGACAAAAGGAAACTGTTGTTGTTGTTGTTGTTGTTGTTGTTGTTGTTGTTGTTGTTGCTGTTAGGTGCCCTTGAGTCGAGTCCGACTCATAGCAACCCTCATAGCGTTTGCAATGGTTGACTGTTTCGGGATTGCCTTGGGAGTGGGTTGCCACATCCTTCTCCCATTTTAGCTGTGCTGGGAATCGAACTCAGGACCTCAGAGACCGCAGAGTGGCACTCTACCAACTGAGCTAAATCCCAGCCCCCTAAAAGGAAACTAGCAACACCTTAAAGTAAATCACTTATATTTGATGAGAAGATAAAGTCACTTTTCTTCCACCATAAATATGCTCTTCAACTTACAATGGAGTTAAGTCCCAGTAAACCTATAGTAAGTTAAAAAATATCCTGTAAGTTGAAAATGCATTTAATATACCTGGCCTGCTGAACCTCATAGTTTAGAACACAGTACACTGGAGAGTATTGGTTATTTCCCTTAATGATTATCTGATTGCCTGAGAGTATCAACCACATATTGGTTGGTGTTAGGTGCTGTTGAGTAGGTATCCAACTCATAGCGACACTACATACAACAGGTGAAACACTATTTTTAGTGCTTCTCTGCTATTCATAGGGTATTCATGGCAGATGATTTGGGGGAGTGGGTTGCTGGGTCCTTCTCCCAAGCCTATAGCACCTGGTGTTCCCAGGCGATCTCCCATCCAAGCACTAACTAGACTCAACCCTGCTTAGCTTCCAAGATCTGAGGGGATCAGACAGCACAGTGCTGTGTCTGCAGGTGACATATATGTAGCACAGGAAAACATCAAACTAAAAATTTAAAGTGTGGTTTCTGCTCTTCACATTTTGCCTTTGCACCATTATAAAGTTGAAAAACTGTCAACTGAACAATACTAAGTTGAATCTCCAAAACTTAGGGACTTGCATAAAATTTATTTTCGGTTATAAGAATAAATTATTTTGGATTAGCCTTTAATACTTATATGTAGGTGTTTTATATTCCTAATCACAGTAGACAGACATATAATCTAATATGGAAAATGTTCAAATATTCTATTTCAAATAAAAGATTTACAAAAAATTTAAAACGTTGCATAGCTATAAAAGAGTACCACCAGAATCATTTATTGCTTTCTGATTGATAACTCAAACCAAACCAAATTCTTAAAATGAATTTGATATTTAATTTTGTATGTGTGTATTTTAAACCTAAAGCAACATCAAATATAAAATATGAAAGATCAAATACACATTTTCTTTAACCTTTGTGTTTATTCGTCAGTTGGTTTTCCTGAACTATAATTTGTTTCATCTTTATTATACTTAGTACCCTTCTACCAACCACTTGTTTGTGTTACTGAGCTTTGTGATGTACTATGTATCCTTCTAGTGCAGCAGTGTGATGTCATGATTATGACCATGGGATCGAGAACAAAAACTGTCTGGTTTCACATTTTGTCTCTGCCACTCTTTAGCCACTGACTAGCCCTCCCTTTCCCTATTTGTGAAGTGAGTCCATGTAATAATACCTACTTAATAGTGCTAGTATCTGTATGAAATCAATAAATGTACATAAAGCATTTGGAATACTGCCTTGCAAAATATATGGATTATGCAAGTTTTGCTATTATTAAAGACCAGAAAGGAAATCAATGGTTTAATATTGAGACTTGTATTTAATCTGTCATGCTATTTAACATAACAAAAGATAATCCTTGATGGACTTATAAAAAAAAAGTTCCAATGGGTAACTTAGAATTAGTGTATTATTTCCACTACTGACATCATCCTCATATATAGGTGATACAACTCGTTTTAGCTGTTAAGCACAGTGATGAGCAAAAAGAAATATTTTATGTTTAATATAAATTTTATAAATTTAAAGAACAAACCAAATTGTTTACTGTCTTGAAGCAGTTTATTTTAACAGAAAAGTAAGGTAACTTAAATTCCTTCAGAGTGAAGAACATAATAATATTCATGTTGTTATTGTTAGGAGCCATCGAGTTGGTGTCCAACTCATAGTGACCCTACCTACAACAGACAAAGCACTACTGTGGGTGATTCTCTGCTATTCATAGAGTTTTCAATGGTTGATTGTTTTTTTGGGGTGGGTTGCTGGGTCCTTCTCCAAAGCCTATTGTTGTTATATTGTTAGGTGGCCTAAAGTTCTGTCTAACTCATAGAGACCCTCATAGGGTTTTCAATGGCTGATTGCTTCCGGATTGGCTTGGGAATAGATTGCCTCATCCTTCTCCCATTCTTGTGGTGCTGGGAATCGAACTGGGGACCTCAGAGACTGCAGAGCAGTGCGCTACCAACTGAACTAAATCCCAGCCCCCAAAGCCTATAGCACCTGGTATTCCCAGGCGGTCTCCCATCCAAGTACTAACCAGGCCCAGCCCTGCTTAGCTTCTGAGATCTGACAGGATCGAATGCCACAGTGGTACAGCTGCCAGCAATAAAATTCTTAGATAAATATAAAATATTCTTCTCTGAACTGATTATAGGAAAAAATTTTCTGGAATTAAATAAACCTAAAATCAATTCTGTCAAAAATTGTTAAGAAACTGATACCACACCATTTCACATATTCTTGGGGAAATAGTTGTACAGCCTCTCCAACAATTTTTTCACTTACATACTGTTTTACATAAAAGCAAATATGTTTTTGTGAGGTAAACACTCTACATATTCATATTCACAATGTGAATTAATTTAGTCAAGTTCAATTTCTTGCAATATTTCATGAGGCTATCAAGTTAATATTGGAGACAGTTTACAGGGGAGGTACTAAGAGAGAATAATTTTGTAATGTAGAGCACTATATAAAATGAGTCTACTGCCATACCACCCTAGCATCTGAACTTGTCTGATCTTGGAAGCTAAGCAGGGTCGGGCCTGGTTAGTCCTTGTATGGGAGACTGCCTGGCAGTACCAGCTGCTGCAGGCTAGGGAGAAGAACCTGGAAGCCCACTCCCAAAACAATCTCTCAATGAAAACCCTATTAATAGCAGAGAAGCACTGACATAGTGCCACACATGGCACAATGTCAGGGAGTATTTCATTCTGTTTTACATAGGGTCACTGTGAGTTGGACCTGACCTGAGGGCACCTAACAACATAAAAATTTTTACTGTGCTAATTCGCCCTCCCAGCTCCCAACCTACAATAAAGTAGGGTTCCCAGGACTGATGTTTGAGGAAACAGAAAGTTGGTACACCTTAAGTGTCCTCAATCTGAAATGCTCTAAAATCTGAAGCTTTTTTTAGCACTAACACAACACCATGTGGAAAATTCCACATGTGACTTTATGTGCCTGGTCACAGTTGAAATGCAGGCATATTAAAAATATGTAAAATTACCTTTAGTCTACATGTATAAGGTATATATGAAACATAAACAAATTTCATGTCTGTCCCACTATGTATGTATCAATATTCCCAAATCTGGAAAAAAAATCATAAATCTGAAATATTCCTGATCCTAAGCATTTCAGAAGGACCACTTAACATGTCTGGTAGAGAAAATGAACATGCATAAAAGGGAGATTGAAAGTTGAAGACAAATTTTATCTGATTATTTTATCTGATTATTTTGTCTAGGCCACGCCCATACCTGTTGTTGTTTTAGGGTGCCATCAAGTCAAGTCAGACTCATAGCGACCCTATGCACAACAGAACGAAGCATTACCCAACACTATGCCATGCAGTCTCTGAGGTCCCAAGTTCAATTCCCAGCACCACAAAAATGGGAGACGGGCTTGGCAATCCACTCCCAAGGCAATTCCGAAACAGTCAGCCATTGACAACTCTACTAGGGTCGCTATGAGTTGGATACCGACTCAACGGCACCTAACAACAACAACAACAACATGCCATGCCCAGCACCACTGTCAGTGCTTCTCTGCTAGTCATAGGGTTTTTGATGGCTGATTGTTTCCAGAGTGGGCTGCTGGGTCCTTCCCCTAAGCCTATATCACCTGGTATTCCCAGGCAGTCTCCCATCCAAGGACTAACCCGGCCTGACCCTGCTTAGCTTCCAAGATCTGAGGAGTTTAGACAACAGGGTAGTATGGCTGTAGACACCCTTGTACCTAAGAAAGGAAAAATGAACAAATGCTTTTCTTGTCCCTCTTGCACTACAAGGCCCCCAACTCTATTAGTTATGACGATAGTCCACATAACTAATTAATATTTGTATGTGGGTTGTTGTTGTTGTTGTTGTTAGGTGCTCTCGAGTCAGTGTCTGACTCATAGCCACCCTATGTACAATAGGCGAAACACTATTATCAGTGTTCCTCTGCTATTCATACAGTTTTCAATGGCAGATTGCTTTTTGGGAGTGGATTGCCAGGTCCTTCTCCCAAATCTACAGCATCTGGTGTTCCCAGGTGGTCTCCATCCAAGGACTAACCAGGCTGGACCCTGCTTAGCTTCTGAGATCTGATGGGATGGGACTCCACAATGGTAAGGTTGCAGGCTATACGTGGATTCTTGTTGTTGTTGTTAGGTGCCGTTGAGTCAGTATCCTACTCATAGTGACCCTCATAGGGTTTTCAATGGCTGTTTCGGGATTGCCTTGGGAGTGGATTGCCAGGCCCTTCTCCCATTTTTGTGGTGCTGGGAATTGAACTCAGGACCTCAGAGACTGCAGCGCAGCGCCCTATCAACTGAGCTAAGTCCCAGCCCATATGTGGATTAGTCATCTTTTTTTATTGTCCTGATTAACCAAACACAATTCACAACTACCTACTTTCTGTTGGAAAAGGTTTTGTGGATTGTAAATTCCAAACAAACCTCCTGAAACAACCTGTTGACAAGTTTTCACAAGTTTAGGACAGCCTGTACTTTATGTTTTGGATTTAAGAAGTTAAATGACACCTTAGTGGGTAAAAAACATATTGTGACATGTGATTCATATAGCTATTATTAATCTTCAATAAATTCTGCTGAAGTACCCAAAGATGTGCTAAAATTTAATTTAAACCTCTGAAAATTTTATCTGGTAAACTTTCAAGAACAGATTGATTCACGATATTTTCAATGTCCAAAAAATTGTCTTTCAGTCACAAAGAATGCTATGTTGCATATTTCAACACTTATGTGGTCTTCTTAAATAAAAATGAACTCTAAATGTAGCCAATATCAAAAACAAGACAATCAAAAATATTAAAATTTAAAAGTGCTTTTATTTTGTAATACAGAATATAAAACTTTGGCATTAGTAACACCCTGGCAATATTAATTATATACCAAATCAAAAACCTAAGAGTATAGGTAAGACATTAAGCTTTTCAAAATACTACCACCTGTTATCTGCATGTATCATTGTTCTGAACTGTTCAATGTCCTTTGAAATCATTAACCAATTCTTCTTCATAGTACATGTTAGAAATAGTATATTTGCTGTCAATCTAAATGATAAGGAATTCATTGCCTTTATCATAAGTCAATCTAAAACCAAGCCAATGGGAGCATATTTTTTTTCCACTTTGGGATATATGTTAGTGGTGGTGGTGGTGGTGGTGGTGGTGTTATTGTTAGGTGCCATCCAGTCAGTGTCTGACTCATAGCAACCCTATGTACAACAGGAGAAACACAATTGTTAGTGCTTCTCTGCTATTCATAGGGTTTTCAGTAGCTGATTGTTTTTTGGAAGTGGGTTGTCAGGACCTTCTCCCAAACCCATAGCACCTTGTGTTCCCAGGTGGTCTCTCATCCAAGTACTCACCAGACCCGACCCTGCTTAGCTTCTGAGACCCCATGGGATCGGATGCCATAGTGGTATGGCTGCAGGCTTGGGTTATATACCTAGTTCTAAATTGACTGGTGAACACCATAAAATGTTATTGTCTGATTTTTATACCCTTATAAATGAATTAAATACATTTTCCCATAAACTCTATTGAATTATTCATGGGCTTTAGATACTGTCTATAAGAAATTAAATATTTAGAAAACTTACACTATCATCTCTCCTTTTTTCTCACTTGTTTTAGATGTATTTTGAGTTCTCACCATTGCTTTTCTGAATTTAAATATTATACGTAAAAGATGAGTTTTTAAATTTATCAGTTAAAACAATATCTACTTGCCCCTTCCTATGAATGATCATGTGATTAGTAACACTTTTCTCCACTTTTCCTCCTACCTCCCCTCAATAAAATTTTAGCTGTCATTTCATCATTATGAAAGTTTTTCATTCATATAGTTTTGTCACTTTATTTAGGACCACTATAGTTTGATTCTAAAAATTAAAAATATCAGTTGGCTTAATATAAAGCAAAAAAAGTAATTCTGGATCTTTTTTTTTTTTTTTTAATTTTGGAGGGGAACATTCCAACCATCAGAATCTTCTCCAATTTTCTTTCTTGCTTTTCTTTCTTCATAAGGCCATACTTGGTTTCTATCAGTACCTGTATTTCATCTGTTCCTTTCTCTAAGATTCCTTTTTTTTTGTTTTGCTGGTGGTCTCCTTGAGAATCCTCTTCATATTGAGTGTGACAGATTTAGCTCAGTTCTAGAGCACTGCAGAGCAGTCCCTGAGGTCCCAAGTTCAATTCCCAGCACCCCAAAAATGGGAGAAGGAACTGGTAATCCACTCCCAAGGCAATCCCGAAACAATCTGCCACTGAAAACCCTATGAGGGTTGCTATGAGTCGGATACTGACTCGACGGAACCTAACAACAATAACAGGTGCTCTACCACTGAGTGGCACCAAAAGTCCATTTATAATGGGCTGGGATTTAGCTCAGTTGGTAGAGTGCTGCTTTGCAGTCTCTGAGGTCCCGAGTTCAATTCCCAGCACCACAAAATGGGAGGACGTGGCAACCCACTCCCAAGGCAATCCTGAAACAGTCAGCCATTGAAAACCCTATGAGGGTCTCTATGAGTCAGACACGACTCGACAGCACCTAACAACAACAATAAGTAAACTAAATTATTTCATGATTAAAAGTTTCTTTTGTAGAATATAAGATACTATGAAATAACTTTCTTCCTTCTACCTTTGAAGACATTGCTTCATTTTCTTTGAATGTTTAGTGCCATTAATGAAATGTATTTTCCATAATATTGTAATTCCTTTAAATGTAATATTGTTCCATATATATAATTTTTGGAGGGGGAAGGTATAAAATGAGCCAATTGTGTTAAGATGTAGAAATAGTCTAAACTCTCCCTGTTTATGAAATGACTAACATTGACATTCTTGTGCACATTTAGGGAAATCTTTCAAAATACTTTAATTCGGATGATTTCCATTTTTTGATTGTCTTATTCTATCTCCACATGACAACAATTCCAATCTATTCCCATTTGACACTTCAGACAGAAAGGCACTCACTGCTCCTCCCACTTCTTTCACCTTTAGTATGACTTGAAATTTCTCATCTTTCTCTCTCCCTCTCCCTAAGGGAACCATGTGGCTCCCTAACCAACCCTTGGTCCAAGGACTAGCACCCATAGCAACAAGATCTTCCTTTCAAAGCACAGGCTAAGGAAGACCTGGGCAAGCCCTGGCAGCAGCTGGAGCTGTCTTGGCAGGAAATCCCTATTCTGTGTCCAGAAGCATGGAATAGAAAATCTGGGAATGTGGTCTTGGGTCTGTGTGGGAATTTATCTGTGGCCCTGCATATGTTCTCCTTGTGGAGAGTATCATCACAAGGGTAACATGGAGCTCTTTAAATGTCCCAGGACTCTGAGTCTAAAGCCAGCCTGAAGCTAATACAGTCTACTTTAAGGGATTTCATAAAAATTTTAAACTGTATCTGTGTGGTACAGGCCCTCAACCAGTAGCCAGGATTTGCTGCTACTGGATCTCCAAATCTAATTCCACTAGCTGCATGCCTCCCTTAGAGTTCTACCAAAATTCTTAGTGGAGGGCATAAGACTTGACAACGTTCTATTAAGGAATTTTATTAAGACCTCCTCCCTCCTAATTTAAGTAATTACTAAATCTTTCCATGCTGGGAAGTTTCAAAGTTTTATGAAATAAAATACAAGAAAGTGACACTTTTACTGAAATACAAGAATGCTTTTTTGCAGTGGTGGTGGCAGTTAATAAAACTAGATTATATAACAGCCATGAAACCAATGTTAACATCCAAATTTTGTTATAATGTGAAAAATGGACTCTTTTTTTCTTTCTTTCTTTTTTTTTTTCCGGTACTGGAAGTTGAACCCAGGGCCTCACACTTGCATGCTCTGCAAGTGCTTGACCACTGAGCTGCACCCTCAGTCCATTTTTTTACTTTTTGAGACAGGGTCTCACTAAGTTACGCAGACTACCTCTGGTCTCGAACTTGCGATCCTCCTGCCCTCGCCTCCCAAGCCGCTGGGATTACAGGCATGCACTACCATGCCCAGCTGAATAATGGACTCTTTAAGATCTGTTAGGAATAATTAGAAACTGATTAATGTTATATTCATTGGAATTTTTTCAGTAGTGTTTCCTGATATTTAATGGCCAGCATTCTAGTCAACCTTAGACCTTGGCACGAATCAAAAAGTTCCATGACAGTGATTACTTGTTAGTTATTACACATACCCACACATATATTACACATGTAATGCACATTTATATAATACAAAAAGATATGTGTCAACAGTTTGGTTTTAGTTTTTAATTGATTTAGTTTATAAAAAGTTGAATGGAGACTTCAAAACTTATTTCAGAGTGAAAACACCTGAAAATAGGTTGAAATTTATTTGCCTGTCTACAAAGAATTTAAATATTTGGAAAACATACACTTGACATTTTTATCTTGTTTTTCAAGATGGAAGCTTTTATGTATATTTTCTCAGAAGTCTAAGAATGCTATCACCTAATATCCAATAGCTATTCTTGCCAATTCTTCAATATAATACCTTATTTTCTAGTGGCTTTGGCATTTACTAGAAAAATAAACTGTAGTTCTTTATACACTCGTAAGTGAAAATATTGCATGTACCACTATATGTGAACACTTTGAATATTTAGTATTGATTTAATGATTTGAAAAAGTGTATACTGGACAACCTAGAAGACAGAGATCCTCTTATTTTATATATATGGCTAGTATCCAGACTATTCAGTGAAGTATGATTGATGGATATATGAACATAGAATGATCTCCATGAGAAAGAAGTGAATTCTAAAGAATATGTTGAATCTGGATTCTAATCCTAAACCTTGGGATACATATTTGGAGAAAAGGTCTTTAGAAAGAACATAACCATAAACTGTCGGCTTTTCATAATAGCCCATTTTCATGATCTACAGAACAATGTTTATCTCTACTACAGAATTTTCACCCTCATGGCAGGAGTAATGCCAGATCTACCTTAGGAATAAGAAATTGTTAGAATGCTTTTAACATTAAAAGAAAAGATGTTACTGCATTTCTCTCTGAAGATGGTCATGATTTGATGGACAAAATGGCTAGAACAATTATATCACAAAGTGACATAAATCCTGACAGTATAAAAATATATCTATTACCTACAGATATGTCCAGAACCAATCTTTTTGAGAGATGATTGTAGTTTGACCTGAGATCTGCCAAGAATATTTTCTTCCAAGAAGTTCCTGGTGCTTCCAAGCATAGTCCCTGCTGAGAAACATTATAGGCTCCAAAATGAACAGAATGTTAAAAACTAACAAGATTTGTGAGAGTCTTTTGGCAAATTTGACAACAATTAGTGTCTATTAAATTTTTTATTAGTCACATAGTAAAGGAAACAGAGGATATAACATTTAAGTATATATAGCTGATATTTAGCATGAAAGATTATGGAGACAAATACTGAGGGAAAAGGAGATACCTGGGGAGACAGGAAAGAAAAAGGAGAGGAGAGAAGAGAGAGATGGGTTGGAAGAGAGATAGAAATGAATTTGTCATTACTCTTTATTTGCTCAGCTGAACAAACTCAAACAGAATCCGGGGTATAAATACATACTCCAATAAATACAAAGGTGGACGTTTTACTTCCTAAAGATCTATTCTAAACATGTCTTTTCATCTCCAACTGGCTCCAGGTATCATGACAACTTGTTTATTGTTGTTGTTATGTGCCATCAAGTTGGGTCTGAGACAACTTGTTTAGAAGAGTGCAATAGGCTGTTGTTTTGGCCATTCTTATCTTGTGATATTCCACCTTCCTTGATTGTCCATTGAGTGGCCAGATGACTTTTTTTTTTTAAAGTAACTCTAACCACGTCTTCATGATCACATATACTGTGGTCTTGGAGAAGAACCTGTAAGGAGATGCACCATTATCCCCTTCCACCTCTCCAGACTGATCTGCTACCATGCTTTCCCTCATTCTCTGCTACTATCATTTAAGTCTTGTTTTAGGCCTGTGAAGTTGCCTTATCACTCTTGTCGTAAGATTGTGCCAATTTCTTCTCTATCTGGAGCATTCTTCCTGCCATTTCATCTCTTAATTCATTCCTAAAGATCTTTCATATCTAAACCCCAATGTCCCCCAGAGATGCATTCCTTGGTCCTTTGTCTCACTCATAAATCTTTATTAAAGGTAGTCACATCTCTGCTTTAATCACATTGTCACAGAACCATTTAAATTAATTTGTATGATTATTTGATAATAATAGAAAGATAGACAGACAGATCCTATTAGACTGAGAATTCTATGACAAAGGGGATCATTCCTCTTTCTTATAGTTGTTTCCAGGGCCAGTGGAGCACTTAGCACCTATTCGGTACATAAGAAATATTACTTGAATGAATGAATGAAAGAATGAACGAATGAATGAACTAAGTAAAATGCTATACTATCCCCCTCATCTCTACTGTTTGATTTTTTAATGCCAAAAAGGTTGTTGTTGTTGTTGTTGTTGTTGTTGTTGTTGTCAGGTGCCGTCAAGTCGGTATCCGACTCATAGTGACCCTCATAGGGTTTTCAATGGCTGACTGTTTCGGGATTGCCTTGGGAGTGGATTGCCAGGCCCGTCTCCCATTTTTGTGGTGCTGGGACTAGAACTCAGGACCTCAGAGACTGCAGCGCAGCACTCTACCAATTGAGCTAAATCCCAGCCCAAAAAGTATGTTAGTAAAGAATAACTATGTTCACAACCTGTTGTCAGCCTTTGGGGAAATTATCATCTCTTGTGGTTTTGAAAGAACTGAATATATTGGCAGTTACTGGGGAGAGTCCATATCTATGCTATTTAAACAGACAAACAAAAAACATGCTTAAACGACAGAATACATTTACATTAATAATTTAAAGTTATTAATATCCATGTAATGGCAAATTATGACAGCTATCATGTCAGGAGGAGGAAAGATAACTATCTTCAAATATGAAAGAGAAGCAATAATGATGACTACTTGACTTCCAAAAGTGATCAATTTTATTTTAGAATCCCCACCTACAAGGATAGTGATCATATTAAAACTTAACACTTTGCTCATAGTAATTACACATTCACCTACAACAGTTTTCCAGGTATGGTTGCCAATGTGAACACTTTCAGCAGTGCGCTAAATCCTCTAAATGGAACAAAGTCCAATGTGAAAGTTTCATCTACGAAGGTTCCTTTAGTATGTCTTTCCTTATGATATATGTTAGTTTATATTATGGAATGAATATAAGCCTATAAAATTTACTTACTTCATTTTGATTTTTTGAATGAATTGTATAATTAAATAAGATTAGACCTAGATTATCAGCTGTTTGGGTATATTGAACAAAGGCAAGGAAAATTTAGGACATTTAATGAGATCATGTAATATTAGTAGAAAACATTGTCATTCTGGTAAAAGGCCACTAAACTTAAATTCCAGAGAACTGAAATCTAATCCTTGGATTGCTCTGTGATTCTAGTTCAAAATTTAAAGACAGAAAAGATGCTCAACATTATTAGTCATTAGAGAAATGTAAATCAAAACCACTATGAGATACTGCTTTATACCTGCTAGGATAACTGTAATAATATAAAATATATGAGAAGTTAAGATGATGAGGTTTTCAAGAAATCTGAATAGTTGTACTTGTTGTTGGGAATGCAAAATGATAGAGCCACTATGGAAAGAGTTTGGTGATTCTGAGGAACATCAAACATAGAATTATTCAGCTATCTTACTCCCAGGTATATAGCCAAAAGAATTAAAAATAGGTCCACAAACTTTTTTCCAGTACTGGGGGTGGAACCTGGGGCCTCAAACATGTAACACAAGTTCTCCACCACTGAGCCCCACCTCTAGCCTCTGTTTTATTTTTTATTGTTGTGGTAGGGTCTTCCTAAATTGCACAGGCAGCCTTTGGCTTCTTGCCTCAGTCTCCCAAGTAGCTGGGATTACAGGCTTGTGCCATGGCACCCAGCTCAGGAACAAACTTCTGTATATGAATATTTGTAGCAGCACTATTCACAATAGACAAAATATGGAATCAACCCAAATGTCCATCAACAAATAAATAAAATGTGGTATATCCATAAATGGAATATTATTTAGCTTTACAAATGAATGAAATACTAATATATACTACCATGTGGATGAATATCAAAGACAATATACTAAATGAAAGAATCCAGACACAAAATTTCACTCATACTATATTATTCAATTTATATGATATAACAAATAATAGGTAAGCTCGTAAGACAAAAGCAGAATTGTGATTGGTAGAGGTTTGGGAAAGGGAAAATAGTGAGGTTTTCATTGGGGGTGATAAAAGTGTTTTGGAACTATACAGAAGAGGTAGTTGAACATTGTAAGTTATTATGCCTCCAAATTGTACACTTGAAAATGGCTAAGTTTATGTCAGATGGCCTAGAAAAAATAATGAGCCTTTCTTAGTAGCCATGTGAGGAACACAGCAAATCTTTTCCATACAAAGCAAGAATAAAACTAGATAAAACTGTCAAAAAATTTTCAGCATCTACAAACTGATACAAAGCATACAAAGATGCTACAGTATTTATTGAAAAAAGTATTAAACTTTATAAAATAAATAGAAGTCTTTTTCATTATTTCTAGGGCAGCTTCTACCTTCTTTATCAGTTCCCAGATCTTTATTACTGTATTCGTACCATGGTATTGCAAGCTGTAAGGAACGTAAGGTTTCTTATAAAGACAGAGAAGAAAAGGTCTGGAGTAGAACTTAAAAGGGCCTATGACTTGAGTTGTTGTAAGAAACAATAGCAATCTTGGTGGCAAACAATGGGGAGGGGCAGTATCACAGCTAGCCTGAGGTTACACAACATGTAGGGATAATCAATACAATAGCCTATAGTGAGACATTTTACAGAGAAATCTAGGAAAAAAAAAAGCCATAGTAGGTCTTGGTAAAATCCTATACATCCCTTACAACCTGGAATATCATCATCAAGGTCATGGAGAACCCTTGTAATCAACTTATGCTTGCCAGAATGTGAGACCTTGTATATGCAGAAAGTAAAAGGGCAGATTCATAAACTGAACTTAAGATGTTCAATATGTTTTTCACTTCATTCATAGATCCATCAGCAAAGGATAGAAGCCTTATTGGTTCAACATATTTAATCACAACCTCCTACCTGTCATTGACCACTAAAATGATCCAGCAGAAATTCTAAGAAGCTAAATTTTAGAATGATAAATATTTTTTTTAAAGAGAAGAAGAAACAAGAGACATCAGTCATGCACACTGGGAGTGAGATAGAATCCACAAAATTAGCTCAGGCAAATGATCCCCCCAAAACAAAACAAAACAGTGGTAGCAATTCCAAAGGATTGGTGAATGAGGTCAGAACCCCAGAGTTGCTCTAATACTATAATACATTATCAAGTAATCTGGTTTTCAAATAAAAATTGCATTGGAAGACATGGAAAGCAGCAGAAAACTATTATCCATGCACAAGGAAAAAAAAAGGTAACAGGAACTGTCTCTGAGAAGTCATAGATTGTGGGCTTGGTAGGCAAAAACTATACAATAGCTATTACCTTCCAAAAATTAAAAGAAACTAATTTTTAAAAACTATATTTTAATAATAAGGGAAAGTAAGACAATAATAGTTCATCAAATACATAATATCAATCCAAAAATAAAAAAATTACTTAAAAAAAATTCTAAAGTTGGAAAAAGTCCTTAGAGACTTACAGGAAAATTTCTAGTATTATGGGCATAGACATAAAGGGATGAGGAAAAAGTGAGTGGAAAAATTATTTAAAGTAATAATAGCCATAAACTTCAGAAACTTAATGGAAAACATCAATTACATATCCAAGAAGTTCAACAAGTATCATAAACAAAAGTGATCCACATCTAGAAACATAAACAATTAAAAGCTAAAGTCCAAGAGAAAAATTTAAAGTAGTGATACATAAGTGACATTAAGTAAAAGGGAACTACATTAAGGCACAGCAGAATTCTTGTCAGAAACAATGAAGGCCAGAGACAGTGGAATAAGATGCTTGTATAGGCAAATTTAAAAGACAATGCATATGTATTGCCTTTGTTTCTCTTAAGTGATTTAAAAGACAATTTGTGTGCTGCATGATTTCACTTATATGTAGAATCTAAAGAATTTGAACATACAGAAGAATGGAATGTAACATTTTACCAGGGAATGGAGGAGAGCAGTGAGAATTTGGTAGGTATTGGCTAGAAGATAGAGAAACCTTTGCACTTATGACTAAGTTCTAGAGACCCAGTGTATAGTAGGATGACAACAACTAATGATAAGATATTGTGTACTAGAAAATTACCAAGCAAGTGGATTTTAAGTATTCTAACATACAAGCACAAAAATAACTGATTTGATAAATGATAATAGTTTCTTTGTGGCAATCATTTCACAATGTATACATTTATCAAAATGTAAAACTATATATATTGAATATATACTATCTTTTTAAATTTTTTCCCTACAATAATTAGGGGTTGAGTCCAGGGCCTTGTACATATTTAGCAAGTGCTCTATCATTGGGCTGCATCCCCAGCCCCTTTTTTATTTTTATTTTGAGTCAAGGTCTAAGTTATGCAGGATACTCCTGGCCTTGAACTTGCACTCCTGCCTCTGCCTCATGAGTTACTGGGATTACAGGTGTGCATTACCAGGCCCAGGTGTATCTACAATTTTTATGAAGCTGAAAATCCATAAAACTTAAATAAATAAATGAGCCTTTTAGCCTTAAAAACAGATAATTGCATAAAGCAATAACTATAATACTATCCTGTAATCAAAGTGGTGGGGAGAAAAGTGTTAATCAAGAATTTTATAATTAGCAGAACTAGTATTCAAAAATGAAGAACTAAAGATATTTCCAGATTAATAAAGAATGAGACAACTAAGTGTTGGTATACCTTTCTTATAAGACATACTGAAGAAAGTCTTTTCAACTAAAAGCAAATGACACCAGAGGGTAACTTGAGTCCACACAAAAAAGTAAAGAGCACCATAAACAGAGTATAAATACACAATAAATTCATGCGGTTTTTTCATATCATTCCTTCACAGATTTTTGAAATATAATTTCATAACACAATAATTATAAAATTGCATTTTAGGGCACTTAACATGAAGATGTTCAGTGCCCTAAATATGTATGCATGTATGTATGTGTCATATGTATGTTACATATTAATGGGTTATGTACGTACCTATATAAATTTTTTGCATATTTTGTATACATACCATATGTATGTATGTGTGTGTCATATATATGTTACATATTAATGGTTATGTATGTACCTATATAATTTTTTTGTATAAATATTGTATGTAATCAAAAAAGGAGGTGGAGACAAGAGAACTATAAAAGAGGAAGAAAATTAAAGCACATAAGCAGATGGTAACTTCAACCCACAGAAAGAAATGAAGAACACCAGAAAAGAAAAATATATGGGTTGATATGAAAAAATGTGGGCTTGGATTTTGCTCAGTTGGTAGAGCGCCACTCTGCAGTCTCTGAGATCCTGAGTTTGATTCCCAGCACCACAAAAATGGGAGAAGGACGTGGCAATCCACTCCCAAGGTGATCCCAAAACAATCAGCCATTGAAAACCCTATGAGGGTTGCTATGAGTCGAGCACAACTCCACAGCACCTAACAACAACATGGAAAAATGTAAATATGTTTGTTCTTTTTCCTCAAAATTTCTTACTAGACAGGAGATTGTATGAATTAATACTTATTAAATTATATTGTTGAGTATATATGTTACATATGTTGTTGTTGTTAGGTGTCGTTGAGTTGTATCTGACTCATAGTGACCCTCAGAATGTTTTCAATGACTGACTGGTTTGGGATTGCCTTTGGGAATGGATTGCCAGGTCCTTCTCCCACTTTTGAGGTGCTGGGAATCGAACTTGGGACCTCAGAGACTACAGAGCAGCAGTCTACCAACTGAGCTAAATCCCAGCCCGTATGTTACATATAGATGCAATATATTTTATGATAACAGCACAAGAAAGGGGAAGGATTAGAACTCTACTGGAGCAGAGTCTCTGTATGTTACAAGAATTACATTGTACCAATCTGAACTAGATTGTGATAATTAAGAATGCATAAGACAAGGCTAGGTGTAGTGGTGGGTGCCTGGAATTCTGGCACTTGGGAGAACTAGGCAGTAGGATTGTGAGTTCTAGGCCAGCCTGTGCTGCACAGCAAGGCCCTCTTATATAGATGCATAGGCATTTCACAGAAGAGGACCTAGGAATGGTCAATAAATAAGAAAAAAGGTTCAACCTTATAAGAAATGAGAAAAATATGAATTAAAGCCAGGAAAAAACTTTGACCAAAATCTGAAAGGCTAACAATACCTAGCTTTGGTGAGGATGAGGCACAGTGGGAAGTGAAGCACAGTTCCAGTGAGAGTGCACGTTGTTCTGCTTCTTTGGGAACAGTTACATCTTATCAGGTAAGGTAGACAGCCCCACACAGGAGGTGCCAGTTGTTCTCTATATAGTTCTGTGCATTGTGACGTGGGGCAAAGATGTGTTTCATTCATCTCACTGATCCCCTCCAGCTGGCCCACATTTGTGTCAAGGACTTAATACACCCTCTTGTTATCTCTGGTCCGTCATGTAAATATCACAATTTTCTATTTATGACATGGTGTCAGAAAAGCTGGGAAGCACTTTTCAAGAGACTGTCCCAGGGTAACTAAGAATACACACAGCAGTGTTTTTAAAAGCCTGAAGCCTGAAACAACCTACATACCCAGACAGTGTGGGAATGGCTAGATTGTGCTGTGTTCACGCAGTAAGAACCATAAAGCTGTCACACTAAACAAACCACAGCTTTGTGCAATCAAGAAGATGAAAAGAAAGAATGCATAATGTATTCCCTCCAAGACCACTAATAATATGTGTGTGTGCATATACATATATGTACATTTGTGTATATGTGTAGTGAACAAAGGGAATTAAAATAAAGATATTCATCAGAAAGAAGGTAATAAAGGAGAAAAAGATGATCAGACATAAGATATGTAGAAAATGAATGGCAAAATAATAGGCATTAATCCAACCATATGATAACTGCATTAAATATAAATGCATGAAACACTATGATTGAAAGGAAGAGATTATAAGCCATGATTTTAAAATGCTTAATTATATTTTATCTATAAGAGACACACTTTAAATTCAAAAACACAAATAAGTTAAAAGTAAATGGAATAAAAAGTTATATCAGGCACACTGAAATTGTAAGAGAGATATATAGAATTTAGGAAGGATACAGAAAACCTGAATATTATCAAACATTTGACCTAAATGACATCTGTAGAACACTTCTCCCAGCAGAAAACACAATCTTTTCAAGTGTGCATCAGACATTCTCTATAATATGCCATATGGTAATACAAAAGAGTCTTACTGATATTAAAATTTGAAATCATACAAATAATATGTTTAGACCAAAATCATTTTAAATTAGAAATCAACAGTAAGAGGAAATGTAAGAAATTAATAAGTATTTGGAAACTAAAAATACAATTCTAAATAACCCATAGAAATAAGCAAAAAACACAGGGAAAATTAGAAAATGGAATGAGCTAAATGAAAACAATTAAAAATTTATGAGATGCACCTAAAACAGTACTTAAGGAAAATTTATGCTTTTAAATACTTAGAAAGTTATAAAGATACCAAATCAGTAACTGTAGTTTCCATCTTATAAAGTAGAAAAATTGCAAACCAAATCAAAGCAAATATATGGCAGAAAAGTAGAAAAGATTAGAGTAGAAATTGGTAAAACAGAATAGAAAAAACAAGAAAAAAAACAATGAAAGCTCAGTTGGTTCTGTAAAAAGATCAATAAAATTGACAAACTTTCAGCTAGACTAACCAAGAAAAACAGTGAAAAGACACATTTAAATCAAGAGTAAAAGTAGAAACATCACTACTGACCTCATAGAAATTTAGTCATTAAAGCATTCAAGAAAACTGAATGCCAATAAATTATGCAACCTATATGAAATGGAAAAGTTTCTAAAAAGATAAGTTATCAATAAGGCCTCAATAAGAAATAGAATTGACCCATAATTATTAAAATTTTAATTCATAATTTAAAATTTTCCCACAAAATAAAGTCCACCCCAGATGGCTTCAACAGTAGATTCTATCACTTATAGAAGAAACACAAATTATTCCAGAAAATATGGGAAGCAGGAGGATCAATTAGCGACTTATTTTATGAAGCCAGTGTTACTGAGGCACCATCAGATAAGAACATCACAAGAAACAAAATTACAGATCAATATTCATCATGTATATAGGACAGAAAAAGGTTCAATATATATTAGCAAACTAACCTAGCAACATAAAGAATTATACACCCTAAGTGAAATTTATCCCAAGATAAATGGTTGATTTCATAATATCTGAATGATTATTAGAATACATTATATTAGAATAAACAACAAAAAGCATGGCCATTCAAATGTATGCAGAAACATACTGAGCTAAATTCAGTACATACTTATGATAAAAGTTCTCAATCAAGAGAAACAGCAGAAAATTCCTCAGCACTATAAAGAGCATCTACAAAAACGTACAGCTAATGTCATACTTGAAAGTGAGAGACACATGCTTTCCCACTAAGATCAGGAACAGGGTAAGGACATGTGCTCTCATAATGTCCATTTAATATTTTACTGCAGGTAAGCCGGGATGGTGGTGCACGCCTGTAATTTCAGAGACTCAGGAGGTGGAGGCAGGAGGATCTCAAGTTTGAGACCAGAGGCAATCTGTGTAATTTAGTGAGACCTTTTTTGAAAAGCAACAAAAGGGCTAAGGGTGCAGATCAGTGGTACAGCACTGGCAAAGCATGCAAGCGAGAGACCCTGGGTTCAACCCCCAGTACCACAAAAAATTAATTAATTAATTAATTAATTAATTGTACTGTAGTTTCCAGTAAGTGCAGTGAGTTTAAAAAAGATAAGTAAAAGTTATCCCATAATAGAAAATGAGAAAGAAAACTGTTTTTAATCACAATATTTGATCTAAATATAGAAAATCTGTAGGAACCCACAAAAACTGTAAAACTACTAAGTAGGTACAGCTAGGTTGCCAAACACAAGATCAATTCACAAATTCAATTACAATTCTGTATAATAGGAATAACCCAAAAATGAGTTTAAGAAAATAATTTCATTCATTATAGCATTAGAAATAATAGAATATTAAAAAATAAATTTAGCAAAATAAGCATAAGATTTTTACTCCATTAATTTCCAAATTTTTGAGAGAAATTAGAGAACTAAATAATGAAAGTTATTTCATGTTCATAAATTGGAAGACTCAATTTATTAAAATGGAAAATCTCCCTAAACTTATCTATACATTAAGCAAAAAAAAATTTTTTTTTTTCTGGTGATACTGGGAGTTGAAATCAGGGCCTTTCACTTGCATGCTTTGCAAGTGCTGGGCCACTGAGCTGCATCCCCAGCCCTTCCTTTTTTTTTTTTTTTTTTTTTTTTTTTTTTTTTTTTTTTTTTTTTTTTTTTTTTTTTTTTTACTTTTTGAGGCAAGGTCTCGCTAAGTTACACAGACTGCCTCTGGTCTCAAACTTGTGATCCTCCTGCCTCTGTCTCCACAGCTGCTGGGATTACAGGCGTGCACCACTGCACCCAGCTTATTAAGCAAAATTTCTATGAAAATATCAGTAGAGATTTTGGCAGGATTTACAAGTTGATTTTATAATTTATAAGGAAATTCAAATGACAAAGAATAGCAAAATTAGCTTTAAAAGGAAGAATAGGGCCAGATGTGGTGGCTCACACCTATAACCCCAGCCGCTCAGGCAGAGGCAGAAGGATCACTAATTCAAGACCAAAGGCAGCCTGTGTAACTTAGCGAGGCCCTGTCTCAAAATGAAAAAGTAATACCAACAACAAAAAGGGCTGGGGGTGCAGCTCAGTGGTACAGCACTTATAAAGCATGCAAGCATGAGGCCCTACATACAACCCCCTTCCCCAATACCATAAAAAAGAAAGAAGAAAGAGAAAGGGAAGAACAGAATTAAGGCCATATAATTTTTTACTTCAAAGCATAGTGTAAAGTGACAGTGATAAAGATAGTGTGGTAGTCCCAGAAATCATTGGAACAGAATTAAGAATCCAGCATTGAACCCTTATATTGACTGTCAATTGATTTTTTACAAAAGTGCCTAGGCAATTTAATGGAGAAAGAATAATTTTGACAAATGGTGCTGAACAATTAGATATACATGAGCTAAAACAAGATTTTAGACTTGGACTTCTCACCAGAAACAAAGAATACTCAAAAGGGATCATAGACATAAATGTACAATCTATAAGTGTTTGGAAGAAAGTGGAAAAAAATACCATATTTCTTTCCTTTATACAATTAACAATTTAAAGTTATAAAATAGACTTTATTAAATCTTTGGTTCCTCAAAACATACCAGTACGAATATGAAAATGTAAAATATAGACTGGGGAAAATATTTTAAAATAGCATTCAAGATAAATTACTTATATCCAGCATATATAAAGAACTCTTGAAGCTCAATAAAATCTACTGCTCAATTAAAAATTCACTGAAGATCTGAATAGGTGTGTCGCCAAAGAAGACATACAAAGAATAGCTAAATACATATCAAAAGATGCTCATAAACATTTGTCACTGGATAAATGTAAATTAAAAATGCGATGAGCTATCACTTCACGTCCATGATGCTTGTTATATTAAAATAAAAAGTCACACAGGCATATATTGGTGACAGATATGGAAAATAAATGTAGCCATTTGGGAAAACAGTGTGGCAGTCTCATAAAGTTAAACATAAATTCACCAAAAAACCTAGAAATTCTACTCCTAGATATTCATGCAAGGAGATGAAAACAGGTACGTACAAAGACTGGAATATGAATTTCAGAGCAGCATTATTAATAATAATAAATAGTAACTGAAATAATCCAGATTTTTATCAATAGGTAAAAGGATAAGGTGTTTATGCATACAGTAGAATCTTATTCAGCAACAGAAAGCAACAAACAGCTGGTGAATGCTAAAACTTGAAGTAATTTCAAAAACATACTACATAAAAGAAGCCAAACACAAAAGATCAAATATTGTATGATTCTAGTTATATGCAATGCCTAAGAGACAAAACCATTGAAAATAAGTAACCTACTGGTTGCCCAGACCTGAAAATGCGAACAGAGATTGAGTGTCAAGGGTCATGAGGGAATTTTGAGGATGAAGAAATTTTTCTAACTTTTAATTGTGATGTTGGTTACACAGCTCTAAAATAACATCACTGATTATATACTTGAAATATGGGAATTCTGAAGCATGTAAAAGACATCTCAATGAAGCTATTAGGAATTATTGAAGAAGGGAAATTTGATCTTTTGTCAAGTGATTATTGGAAAAGACATGTACTATAAGCATATTTAGTAAAATATTCTGATTTCATTTCTCATTATTAAACATCAAGTTCATGTTGAAAGTGCAGTCCTTGTTGTTTCATCTAGCCACATTCTAACATGATTTATATGCTAAGCATGTTTCTGCCTCTGAGCCTTTGCATCTGCAATTCCCTCTCTGTAGTAAGTTTGGCATGCAATTCCAGAATTAGTGTGACATCTGCATAGTTCATTCTGTCACTTCGGTAAGTTCAGTTGCCACCTCCTGGAGGATGACTTCTCCATGTAAAATAGACCTTCAATCTTTTCTTATTCTCTTTATTTTTTTCTCTCTTCATATTTCTTTAAAAGCCATCATTAAATATCAGAAGTGCCCTATAATAGTATGTGGCACATACTAGGAATTCAATGATTTGTTGAATGAATGAATGATCTCACAGACATAACTATCACTATGAATAACAACTTGAAACTACCATTTAGAAAACTTTATTAAAAGGGAAAGAAGTTGGAGATTTAGCTCAGTGGTAGAGCACTTGCCTAGCATGCATGAGGCCCTGGGTTTGATCCCCACCACCAAAATGAAAAGACAAAAAAGAAAATAAATATACAGAAACAGCATTTAGCCGGGGTGGTGGTATATACTTGTGAATCCAGCAACTCAGGAAATGAAGGCAGGAGGATCACAAGGTCAAGGCCAGAGGCAGTCTGCGTAAGTTAGTGACATTCTGCCTCAAAATAAAAAGTAAAAAGTGGGCTGATGGTGCAGCTCAATGGTGGAGTACTTGTAAAAATCTGTAAAGCCCTGGGTTCAACTCCCCACTATCAAACAAAAGGTGGGGGGAAGAGGTTAAACATAAGCAAAAACGTGCTTCTGTTTCATTCACTATGCCATAAATTGTCAACACTTGGAAACATTTACAATATGTTTCAGAAATTTTTCCATGAAATAAAACAAAGAGGAGAACTATCCCCAGATTTAGAGTGTATGAATCCCCTAGCTGCATCTACAATAGTTTTTGTATCAATGCCCATTCTGGTTCATTCTTTTGGGTAGGTTTACAACAAGCTAATTTAAATGAACCATGGATATTAAAGGTCTTTGTAGTAATTACCAATAGAAAATAATTATTATCCTGACACAGTGAATAGGAAGCCTGCAGCTGTAGCCTTGTGGCATCCGATCCCGTCAGATATCAGAAGCTAAGCAGGGTCGGGCCTGGTTAGTACCTGGATGGGAGACTGCCTGGGAACACAAGGAGCTGTAGGCTTGGGAGAAGGACCTGGCAACCCCCTCCCAAAAGTCAATCTGCCATTGAAAACCCTATGCACAGCAGAGAAGCACTGACAATAGTGTTTCCCCTGTTGTACAGAGGGTTGCTATGAGTCAGATACTGATTGGACGGCACCTAACAACAACAACAACAAGTGAATACAACAAGTGAAAGCTTTTGTCAGAGTATATGGTGGTCACGCTTAGGAATATAAAAAGAATCCTCATCTTTTCATCAGGATTATTCTTTTTAGGTGCCATCGAGTTGCATCAGACTCATACTGGCCCTATGTATAAGAGATGAAACACTACCTGCCACTGTGCCATGCCCAGCACTATTATCAGTGCTTCTCTGCTATTCACTGGGTTTTCATCAGGATAGTAACCAGAAAGAATATTAAAATAGAAGATCCCCTTGGAAAAAAAAGAATTCTTTTTCTGTCTCATTAATGACTTAATGGGCAAGTCTAAGATGTTAGAAGACGAGGCTGGGAAACAGCAGTGACAAAAAGCATTTCCTGTTGTTCTTACTTATAGAGGTCCATCCCATTATCACACACTCCTGGTTTCCCTCTCCCGTCACTGCTTCCTAAGGGAGATGTTGGACTTTTCTTTTACTTTTGGTGTGTTTGGAAGGAGAAATTGAATAGCAGTCACTCAGCTTCTTTTTCCTCTTCCCCTTTTGAGCTAGATGTTTGCAAGGATCATGAATTCTGCTTGTGATATGTCCCTGTGAAAGGTGGCCTTCCCCTGTCCACCCCTTCCATGACTTGGGTAGGCAAATCTGCCTGGTCCTGGCACTAAATATTATCACAACTCTCTGGCCATGTTTTCTGATATCACCTTTATCAGTAAAACAGGTAACATTTTAGTTCACATCTGTCTTATTTCTTTATGTTATAGCTAGTTTAAAAAATCAAGAAGAGATCTATTTATTAGTCCTCACACAACCGCAAATGAATCTTAACTGATCAGCATTAATATTCTAACTGGAGAGACAGAAGTAGTAAGAATTAGGATGTACTTAAGTTCTTAGTGTTATGTGTTTCTGAATTACTGGTATTTTATAGTGTGTCAGACTTCTCAGTTCCTAAATGGCCTTACAAAGCCTTCCTAATTACATTGAGGAAATAATCTGAGAGAAATAGCCTATCTTCTTTGGTATAAACCTCTTTGATATTTTTAAGCATAGCTGCCACTCAATAAACTTGAAATGATTACAGACAGAAATGACTATAGAGACCAGAAAATATTTCAAATAAAAGACTAGGATTGCTCTTTTTCCAACCTACTAATTTAGGGACAGTTTGATCCAAACCATTTGAGAGGACAGGAGTAAAGAATGGATGAAAAACAGATGAAGCTACTTTTACCAAAACACTTTTAAAGATTTTTGGTGCGTATTTTGTAGATTATGTCAAATAAACAACAACAACTAATCTAAGGGACACATAGTATCAATTATTATCACTGTCAATCAGAGAATGAAAGCACTCTACAATGGGTCTGACAGAACCATATATTATGATTGTTTCTGCAATGTTAGAAATATGTAAATGAAGACAATTCAAAATTTTAGACACAACAGGTTTCACAGATAGGACCTAATTATGTCAGTCAGTGGAATTCAATTACCAGGAGGAATGGATGGACATCCTAGATGCAGAGTTTAGATTAAAGCTACCCATGTATTTTTGAGATCTAGTTCAAACTAGAAAAGAAATCCAAGCTTGTAATTCCCTGAGATTATTTCTTCAGGGGATTATGACTCTTCATTTTAACATTAAGTAGAAAAATAATAAAGAACTCTAATTAGAAAATATCATTTTCAAGGGTATAATGTAAATATTCACATTTTTAATAACTTGTAGCTAAGTTCCTATGTTATTAAAGAAGTTCTTTTCCCACAATTACCATATGGCTAACACTTAACAGGGTCACTGGTAGGAAGTTTGCAAAGATGGCTCCCCAGTGAACCATGATTTCCATTATTGATGACTGTGTAAATTTACTTCTCCTTCAGGTGATGGACTGGACCTGTGGCTTGCTTTCTGACCAACAGAATGTAGTAGAAATGATGCCAACAACAACAAGTTCCAAGGTTAGGTCATAAAAAATCCTGCCACTTTCACTTGGGTCTTCTGAAATGCTCACTCTGAAGGAAGTCAGTAGTTGTACAAGAGATTGCCATACTTGATAAGAGATAGCTACGTGGAGAGCTTCCTGCAGGGAGAAGGATACCAAACTACAAGATGCTCAAGCCATTGCAGCTGAAATGTCAAACATAGAGAAGAAGCCATCTGTATATCCAGCAGAGTCAGGCCTTCCAATGACTATAGCTATGCTGTGATATGATTGCAACTACACAGAATACTCCCAAGTAAGAACAATCAGCTAAATCCAGTCAAATCTCAGGACCATAAGAGATAAAGATAAATGGTTCTTTAAGTTTTGGGATGCTTTGTAATGCAGTTATAGATAATGAGAATCAGATACAGTGTTGAAACAGTTCATGAATAGGTAGGAGTCAGACTTTCCTTATTTGTAGGGTACCACTTACTTGTGTGGTCTTCAAAAATCACAATTTATCTACCTCTCTATATAATCATCTGTAAAATGAACAGATTATATTAGAACTAGGTCAAATCTGAGGGTCACTGAAGGGGATCTACCAATGACTTGAACTTCAGAGGAGAATCTTGTGTATATACCAGCGGGGCCAAAAAAATGTATACACATTTTAAGAGCTTTTATCTATGTGTTAGTTTTCATAGTTGTATTATGATGGTAACCACCTTGAGCACTTCTTGTTTCCTGTTGCAGAAGTCAAACATGACTTGTATTCATCTTTTGTTATCAGTATATATTGACCATTCCAATTTTAATACTTAAAGTTTGTACACATTTTTGACACCCTTTGTATTTGTCAAAATTTTCAGAGTGTATTAAGATAAGCTTATAATATTTAACCTTTCTTCACTAGCCTGTAAGTCCACAGGGACAGAGATATTTGTTAGTTTGTTTATGGATTTATCCCAAGATGTATATGTAGAACTATGTCCAACACATTCAGGTGCTCAATAAA
The DNA here is from genome assembly GCA_007922755.1 of Pedetes capensis. NCBI lineage: Eukaryota > Metazoa > Chordata > Mammalia > Rodentia > Pedetidae > Pedetes > Pedetes capensis. The sequence continues at coordinate 24,475 of VMDO01008292.1, read as the reverse complement.
TATGTGTAAAATGAATGAATGAAATGTATTTGGGGAAAAATTTGAAAAAGATGCAACTAGCAGTAATACATTGCATTATAACCTGAGAAGAATGATTAGAGATAAGACAAATATATAAGGAGGTACAGATATAGGAGGTAGCAGTCCCTTTCCCTAAATGGGAAGCTAAACCAACAGAACATAATCAGCCTGGGAAAAGGAAGGGAACTAACTTGTACCTTAGAAGGAAGGGGGGAAAAAACCTGCCATTTTTACCAATTTCTATGTCTTGCTTATATAATCTTTCTTTAGAAATTAGAATAATATTCTAAAATATTAATAGTTTAGATGGTAAACATACTGACTAAATCCCAATGACAACATAATAACTGCTTTTTCCTTTGCTTTCTTGTTTTAAGAAATACATAGAAATATTTACTTTCTCATAAAGAGGAAATCATAAAAAATGACACAGCAATATGTCAAGGTATTCTCATTAGAAAATTGTTTATAAATGATAAGGTTACTTTTACACAGAATTGTTCAGTTGCAGAATATCTACAGACATTAATCAGATTTTAAAATAAAAAAACTATGTTCCTCACCTATATATAAATTACATGTGTGTGTAGGTGCACACACACAAACACACACACTCAGATTTACTTCACATAAATACAAATGACATTCATGGTGATTTCATACAAATGGCATGATAATGGTCTCCTTGTTTCTAAGGATTGGAAAATATACTTTATTTTACCAGTGTTGCAAATGACTTTGTTATTAAGTCTCCTATTTTTCTTATTCTCTCCCTTCTTTCCACCTCTTCTCTCTTTTTTACTTCTTCAAAAGAAGAAGTTTCCTATTTTTTGTTAACAACTGACATTTTGTAGAGCAGGAAAAAATATTGACAGCTCTGGCCCATTTCTAGATTTGTTCCATTGTTGCAACTCCTTTGTTGCTCATTCTTCTTGCTTTGCCTGCAACCTGATTCATGCCTGAGTTGACTGGAGACAACATCACCTTAACACTGGAGGCACAGGTTAATGTTGACTACTCCAAAACAACAATTAGGGACAAATAAATTGTAACAGGGGATGAGTTTTGCTTTGGATTAACATGCATCAGCCCACCCATTATCTTGGTCAACTTTTAAAATTACACTTCAGGAGTCTTTCTAAAGGAATGGATATTAGCACAGGCCATTCGCCTACCATTTGACTAAGAATAATATTATTTTCTCTCATTAATCAGTGCAATGAGTGTGAACAAAAAAAAAGTCAAACTGTTAAGTTTGATGTCAGAATCACACTGAGTTGAAAATTGTTCCTAGGGCTTACTTCGGCATTTAGTCAATAGAGGTTCATGGGTTTCTCAAAGACATATCACTTTTCTTAACTTCCCATATTTTGTGAGCTCTTATATACTAATAATTCTTTAAAACCTGATAATATTTCCTCAGATTTCAAACTTTAGCAGGAAAGATAGAAATGGTAAAATTCTAGAATCTTAATTTGCAAATGGGTCATTCAGGGGACAAGTTTATGTTCATTTTTATTTTACTTTAACAATTTCCTTCCATAGTAAGACAGGCAACTAGAATGAAATTGTTTCTTTGCAAGACAGAATGAAGGAAACCTATGTCTATGAGATCTATTTCTAAGCCAATACCACACAGTTAGCTTTCGTTGGACATGTTTCTCCACACTGGGAAAAATCATGAAAAAATTCAAGTTGAGGAAATTTCACATGACCAGAAAGTCTTTTTCTTGTTGTCCACACAATTTTCTCTGTAACTAAACAGGACAAAAGGTGTGAATGACTTACCAAAGGATAGTTTGGGTTGTTGTTGTTAAGTTCATAATGCAAAGTAGGTAATGTTTAAATAAATGAGAATATTTTGTGATCATTTCTTGAATCCTACAAAATCAACCTTATAACTGCATAATCACATAATTGTAGCTCCACAAATCTGGCTTTGTGCTTGTTACTTCTAACTTAATAAATAGTGCCAGGTACAGCTAGACCTTGTCTGCTAAACTTTCCTGGAAATCAGAATTGTGTTAGGACGGGGAAATCAGCAGGTGGCACTCTCTCCTCTATATCCATTCTGAACCACTTTTTCAGGGCAGAATATTAGAAGTTACTCTCTACAAGAGGAAAAACAAAGGCTTTGAACGAGCAATAGTAAGTCAGTGTTGAAGACAAGGAGCACCACTTGTGCTGTAGGAAAACACCAAATCCGTCCTAAAATATTAGGTAGATGCATCTATCTTCACTATCCATTACCTATAATCCTATTGATCTGTAGCTATTGGCAACTCATCTGGTGATTACTGCATTCCCATATGAGGCTGACACATTCTGTGGTTGAAGAATCTTGTCCAACATGAGTAAAACCATGTTTCTGTACACAGAAAGCAGTCTTCACACTTTCATTTCCCTATCTTCTTAGCATATAATCAAAGCCTTTATAAAGCGATTAGATTCCATATGTGACTCTAGTCCAACTGAGAATAGAAATTGGAAGCAATGACTCTGCACAGATGAGAAAAGAGACACTAGTCTCCTCTTAGTGAGTGATCATAAGAACTCAAGTACTTTTGTAAAGAAAGCTATCCTGAGTAGTGTTGATTTATTTGCTACAGTTACTCTGAATTTCTATGTAACTTACTAAAGTTATTCCTTAAAAAACTTAGGTACTGAGGACATGGCCCCTTAAAGCCTAAAAGAGCCTAATAGTTTTAATAAAATAATTTCATTTTCAGGTAAGGAGAGACTATTTCATCAGTTCACTTAAAAGAGGGTTTCTAAAACACATCAGGTTTAGGCACTGCCATAGCCAAGAGCAACCCTGATTTCACAAGCTTTAGAAAGATATTCTAGCTTTTGTCTTTTTAACAATGTGCTATTTAATAATTTGTCCTTCACATAGTAAAAGGTTATCAGGAGAAGACTCTTGATGAGGGTCTGCTATAGTGAAATAATTTGTATCTTGTCTCATGTGAGGGACCCATGGGCAGAGTGGAAAGCTTATCTGATTTCCCAGAAGGGTTCAACCAATAGAGGAGCACTCTGAGGGTGTAAGTTTGGAATATTAACCATGGGTTTAGTGTTTTTAATCCATAAAATATAATAAATATCAGCCTGAATCAGAATTCTACAGTTTAGTTTTTTCATAGATTTCTAAAAATATGTACAAATCATATTTCACATTAGATGGCTTATCAGGAGCTACCCAAAGGGTATATTAGAAATAAGAGAATGTAGGTGCTCTCAGTGACTGGATCGGTGATAAACAAAAAATCAAATTTGGCAGGTATCTTTTTTCCATTTTCACATAAGACAAAAGAAAAGGTTAATACTTTTTGAAGAGAAGTGGCTATTAGTCTATTAGTATATAGGTGCCTAAGAACCCTTGTAGTTTTTGTGACGAGGTTTATTTTCCTTTTATTCAGAACCTGTTTTGGAATGAGCACTAATGAGACATTCACAGATATGAAGCATAGATTCTGCAGGAGATGGTAAAATAAACTAATTGTTCTGATGTAATCAATATGTTCTATGACTAGAATCCTCAGATTAGCCAACATTCTGCTCATAGAGCCTCCTTTAACTATATGTCGTCACATATAACCTTCTGGGATAACTAATTACTATGCATGATGGCATACCAAGGGAGAGCATGATGTGAAAAGCATTATGCTCATCAGAGGCTGTGAATTTAGCCAACCCACCTGAAGAAGCACAGATTTCTGAGCCTCTCCACCTCACTCTTTTCTGCTCTTGTGCCATCCACAGCCCTTTTCTGGCGGCTGTATAAAAAGCAGCAGTCAACCAGGTAGCACCACCCATGGCCTGAACAAAGTAAATGGCCAACCTTTCTTAAAGACTTAAAAGTTGGATGTACAACAAAAGCAACTGGAATTGAGTAGCTAGGAAGCCACAATCTTGGGTAGTCTCAATAGGTTTGTGTTATTCATTTGAAGTCAAATTATACCTCCAATATTAGGTGTCACTGCAATAAAATGGTAGATTTGAGAGAAAGTCATTTGGGAAAAAAATGTTGGAAACTATAAGTTAACTCGCCCAAACAGAAACTGGACCCATAAGTAGCTTCTTAGAGTCACTAATCATTTAGTATGACATTTAAAATCACTGTCTAAATTAACAATTTGGGTGCCATGTACCTAATACAGACTCCAGGGTGTTGAGAAGCACAGTATATTATTTCATTAAGTGCTTTGGGGTAGAAGAGGATTTAGAGGTAAAACTGCTGGCTTTGTGTGGCAAGGGCATGACCTTTGACAACTTTGGGGCGTATCTCTTTCATCTTCTCACTCCCCTGAGACCCCTAACTTGCAGAAAAATCAAGCCCCTAAGCCTGGGCTAGACAGAATGCAGCATTGTTTTCGAGCTAGATTCTCTCTTTTCCTCTCCCTCTCTTTCTCTCTCTTTCTATTTCTCTTTTTCTCTCTCCTCTTTTCCCCCTCTAAACAAAACAGATCTGAACTGAGCCAAGGAAACAAAAATGTATTGTTCCTCGCAGATGGAAGCGAGTGTCGCCTAGGTAACCAGATTAATCTCCTTTTTCTCTCCCTTCCTCTCTTGTAGTGCAGTAATCGGTGGGCTCTTTTCACAAAAAAGCCAGCCTCAAAGCTGGGGCTCTAACTAGGTTCCTAATTAGCTGCAATTTACAATGAAGACAACATGATGAGATAATAGAAATTTGCAAAATAATGACATACCTCAGCAAAATATTCCTCCTCCTAAGAACCATTTTTATACAAAAACAATAAAGAGGGCCCTTCTAAAGCAAAGCTGGAAAATGGTGGTGTATTATGTGACACAGAACATTATTGTTCGCCTCTTGTTCCCCCAATCAACAGCTTATTGTTTGGCATCTTAAATAAAAATGACTCAAATACAGGCCACATAATGATCTCCATTGCGTTAATACACTGTATATACTGAGTAGTCAAAAATGTACGGGAGCCAATGCCAGCGGGCCTGATAAAGTAGCAGGGCCCAGGAAGGTAATTTACAATACAATGCAATAAGCATTATTACTGCTCTTAATCACACATATCTTTCTGATTCCTGTCAGGATGCAACTCTGACATCAAAAAAGGGCACCCAAAAGGAGGACTGTTAGTTAATGAAATATGATGGATCACATTTGTTTTCATGTGGTGGTTAGCTCAAATGAAGCAGCCTCCAGACTGTTAGCCAACAGTTTTCTCTTGTGTGACATCAAAGACTACCATTCAATGGGGGCAGAAAAAAATCACAGTAAGACAGCATAGAGGGAGGAGCTCATAGGAACTGAAAGAACCATTAATAGTAATCTCTACCTTATGTCCAAAAGAATAGAACATGGGGAAAAAAGGCCAAGGCCAACCAGTCATTGATCTCACAATGAGGATCATCAGCACCAATGCTGCTTCAGGAAGAATGGCACAGCTAACATGCGGTGGGCAAGATGTGACATTTGGCTACACAGGAGCAATTTGTCACCAGTGACAGGAGGTGCAGACCCTCGTGCCTTGTCTGGATCAGAATGAGAGCATCCTCTGTAACATGGAATCCAAATAACAAAACAGAATCCAATGCCATGTTTTGCATCAACAAGAATCATTCATAAACGGCAACAGATTGTCTAACCAATCATAGAAAAAAACAACCATACACAAAAAGTATGTCCACATTTGCTTATAGACTAGTAATTGTGAAGAGTACAGCTGCACATACTTGAAAACTAATGGACCCAGGACTGCCCCATAAATAACTGCTGACTAAAAACCAATTGGCCAGGGATAGAAAAAGCATTAACCCCTTGGTCATTTGGCCCTCAACAACCACAAGACAACTCGATCCCCTCACAGAGTAATTAAAAGGTAACAAGTAGGACAGATTAGAGAAGATGCCAAATGGGCTCTAATGACTTTGGAGGAAAAATTGTTGTATTTGGTAATAACATTTGCAGAAATACAAAAAAGGGAGACCATCTGGGTGTATCACAACCCCAAAGAGTTTGGCATGTGCCTTTTGGAAATGTGGCCATAATATCTTGACTTGCATAGAACTATCAACTTTTCCAAAGAATTTTTAAAAAAATCTCAGCCAAGAGAGAAAAAGAGCAAAAGCCTGTGACACAGTGCTGAAAGCGAAGGATTGCTGGTCATAAATATCTGGGTTTCTGCTTCTAGATTTTCCACAGATTTGACATTTACTGTAAAATGGGATCTACTCACCAAACAAGGTTTACTTTTGAGTTTTATGTAATCCTTACAAGAAATGTTCTCATCCATATAATTCATTGCATGACTCAATAAAATAATTTTGAGGGAAATAACAAAAAATGAATGTGTCAAACAATCAAATGACTGTATATGGTGTGGGAAGAGTATTTTGACTCTGTGGCATTACCTTGCCTGTTGTAACCTCTGCTTCTGTCTCTAAACTGTCAATAATTGTCTTTATCTTCTAAGGTTTTTGAAGAATTAATCAGAGCAATGCACCAAGGCATATCAATATTTCTGTATTCCTGTGCACCTCTCCCCAGAAGCCCCATCCTGAATCTACCCCCACAATCTGCCTTTTCTGCTCACCCTGGGACAGCTGAACACAGCTGAAGAAAATTATGCAACAGCACGGTTCAGGGCCAAGCTCCACTCCCACCTGTACTCCTAACCCCATTCAAGAATCTTAGTTGTCCTTTCTCTCACTTTCCTGGCTGCCTCTAGCTTTCTTCACCATCCCCATCAATATCAGATGACCTCACTTCCCACAGAGACACACTACCTGCTCTACCCACACACATCATTTTATACAACATTCCTTACAACATCTCCACAGGGCCATAAGATGATACCTTTTCTCCTTTTTGAAGCTAACCTTCCACTAACGGTTGGGATCCACTCAGGACCTTCCTCCATCATTTTCTCCCAATCCTTATTGTGTCTTCTGTTCTACCGGCTTATCCTCCTTAATCATTCTCATCCTATTAAATCATTCCCTCCCCTGCCTCTTTATCAGTCTAGCACCTGTTTTCTCAGATTCCTGTTTTTAGTTCATTCTCACTGGTCATGTCCATTCTACAGAAAATTAGATTTTAAAATTCAGATTCTAATACATTATCCCTCATACTTTGTTGCTGTTTTCATCATTTGCTTAGAAATTTTTACCTGTATTTTTAGTGTATCTATTAATAAAGAGCTGAAAATAAGTTGTTGTTATGTGTGGTAAAGTCGGGTCTGACTAATAGGAACACTCACATGGTTTTCCATGGCTCATTCTTTCGAGATTGCTTCAAGAGTGGATTGCCACATCCTTCTCCCATATTTTCAATGTTACGGATTGAACCTGGGTCCTCAGAGAGTGCAGAGCAGCATTCTACCAACTGAGCTAAACCCTAGACCATGAAAATATTATAAGAATGAAAAACACAATACTCACACATCTGATTCATTGGCCCCAAAGTGCTAATCATGACGAAAGTATGAGAACCACAGAAAGTCAGAACTGGAGGGAGCCTTTGGGTTTGTCCCCTTGTTAGGATAGGTCAGGGTGACCAGAATCAGAATCTAAACAAGATAATGAGAAGTGGACTGGTGCGTGAGCATGATGTTGCTATTGTTGTTGTTGTTGTTAGGTGCCAGGAGACTGTAATCCTATGTACCTATGTACAATGGTCTTGGCAGTTATGCACTATTGTGTAAAATATTTAAGAAACCCCTCTGCTGGCACTGGGCTCATGGAGAGGACTGGCCCTAGATGCCCCAACCCGCGGAGTTTTTCAACAAAAGGGACCTAGAGTAGGGGGCAAACGAATGGGAGAGACAAGAGACACGAAGAAGGAGAGCAAGACAGGCTGTCTGATCAAGCTCCAAAGTCTTTAATTTTTTGCTGTAGCTTATATACGCATGGGAGGGGGAGGTACCAAAATGTTACAAGGGTCAGGGACTTTCCAGAAGTCTTCAGTTCTTCCTGTAACCCTGACAACTGCTATCAGATGGTAATCTCAGTTCAAAGGTCACAATGCCCTGTGACTCAACATCTGCTATTTTCACCACAACCTGAACTTTTCCATCAGGGTATCTTGTAAAAGGTTACTTATGGTCTTGGCTCCCGGCACCTAGAGAGGACGGGAGAGTGCAGAGAAGACTGTGGGGCATGAAGAGGCAACAGGGCACACAGAGGATGGCAGCTGCAGGTGGCTGCACCAGTGACAGAATGGAGAGGAGCACCTTGGAATAAAGCATGTCAAACCTATCTTCCACTCCTCCACTTGCTGTGAGCCCCAAGGAGCCCAGCTCAGTCACAACACCCCTCAATTTTGCCTAATTTGCAAATGAGAACTAAACACTGAAGGTTATACAACAAGTTAAGACCAGAGCTATAACCTGACTTAAGGTTCCCAACTCCCACTTCGGCACTCTGGCCTGTAGAAATCGACTTAAAATAAAAAATGGAAAGGGGTTGGTGGTGAGGCTCAGTAGTAGAGCACTGGCCTAGCATGCCCAAGGCCCTCAGTATCACACGCACAAAAATAAAACTGGAATACTTCCCTTCACACATAATTCTGTCAAAAATTAAGAAACATGGAGCACAGTTATAAGTGGAGACCAATCTGAAGTACAATAATGCATTTATTTATCTATTTATTTATTTTTCAGATAGGGTCTTGCTAGGTTGTGCAGGCTGCCTCTGGTCTGGAACTCAGGATCCTTCTGACTTAGCTCCTGAGCCACTGGGATTATAATTGCCACAGTGTCCAACATGCATTTAAATTAAAGTGTTTTCCAGCTTTAATTTTATGGATAATGTGTGGATCTCTTTACCCATTAGAGGCCTATTGATTCTCACAGGTACAAAAAGAGGTTAGAAAAATAAATTGCCAAATCTGAAACTCAATATGGTTATGTAAATACACAATTATATTGTTTTAAAAACAAAAGGAATCATAGATATCATCTGGTCTAACTATCTGTTACTTGTTTGCTATTTATTTGCTGTCTGTTTATTCTGAGTCTCAAAAATGAAAAGATCATACTACAAATGAATATCTCTGTTTATTATGTCTCACATCTTTGCCCAAGCCTAAACTATACAGCAATGAAGAATCAGTTCCTCCTAGGTTAGTTGGACACCTGGAGGGAGGAATAAGTTACCTGTCGAGTTGCGCAAAGATCTTCACAAGTTCACCGCAAAAGCTGTAAATGAATGTGCCCAGTATCTCAGAGCTAACTTACCACTATAAGGAGCCATTTTCTTCCAGGCAGACTCTTAGGAATTCCTAAGTTGCAGCTCAATTTTAATGAACATGATTTGATCTAGATCTGTAAATTATACTTCCCTTCTAAAATCTAAGGAACAGCTGAGGGAATGGAGGCAATTAAAACTTTAACCAAAAAGTTATTACTGAAACCTCACATGGATGTGTGCATCTTGGAGTCCACCCTGTGTGCCTAAGTCACTTTGGTAAAGCTCAACCATAATTAGGTCCATCCAGTAATTAAATCCCTCAGAATAAAGTAGAAAACAGAATCATCAGATACTGAATTCTAGAATAATGTATGTCATATTAGGGCAATTTGTCAATGAGTTGAGTTAGTCTTACAAAATTTGACTAATCAGTGTTGAGAAATCTTTGAGGCACAGACACTGCAGAATATATATGTAATTAAGGGGTAAAGCTCTTTGACTTGGGCCCCACCATTAATCAACATTCCAGATCGCATGAAGATGTGAGATGTTGTAACTGAAATTATGACTCAGGATAACCTTTTAGTGATTACACCTGAGGGTACTTAGGCAAACCTGGGTTTCTCTGCAACCTACCCCAGAGTCAAAACAAGTATTACACACGGAAGAACTTTCCCAGCCCAGAATTAACAATGTTCAGGCAGTGCTCTTTACTTAAAGGAAGAAAACAATTAAGTTAAACCTTGAAGTAATCTCATTCTGCCTGTTTAGCCCCTCCATCCCTCAATGTGTGGTTAGCAAGTGTGGCAATCAGGTCTAAGGCCTGCTATCATTCTGCCTTAATTAAAAAAGACACAAGAAGCAGAGCTGTGAATTAGAAATGTAGCTACGCACCACCCCTGATTAATTTGAGGCCCATGTTGGATTAATAACTCCAAACAAAGAACAAAAGGAAATTGTTATGCGAATTGCAGCCCTCCCAGGCCAGACAAAGGTCAAATCACAGGATTTCAATTTCATCCGGAGTCGCTTAATCAACTCCCTCGGAAGGAAGACCATATGTAGTTCTGAAAGCTACCCATTGTAGTCCTCTTGTCGCTGGACCTGAGAGACATACAGTCATGCTCTCAAACTATTCTCAATCACTTCTCTTCTTTCCCTTTTAATATGACAAAAACTTCATTATTATCAGTGATTAAAGAAGAAGAGCTCTGCCCTGCAGAAAACATCCCGACAACTGCTGGTTTATGGAGTAAGCTGGACACTGTTGGCACAGAGCCTACAGAGCTTGCTTCCTTTCCTGAGGAAGGTCTTTGCCAGCAGCAACAGAGTCAGAACCAACACATGGGTGACATCACTGACAGAGCATTGGGAGGGTTATGTGTGACTCCAATACATTTATGGAGAGATGATGATGGAAGAGAACTTCTGCCTGCTGTTAAGTGAAAGGGCATGAAAGGTACAGACTCCAGCTATCTGAAGGTTTCAGAATATAAGACTGTCCCTTGTGGCTACACTAGAAGCTCTTCATGAGGAGACAGAGGTCTAAGTGCCTCAGGAGACCTGAGGAGCATAGCAATTCTAGCTGTACCCACATTTGGGATTTTCTACTCCTACATTTTGCACTAAGGACTGATACTGGCAGAATGGCAGACTCTTGTTAGCAAAAAAGGATTTAAGTGGTTTGAAGATGTGATGACTTACGCCACAGTATTAACACCTTTCACCTTGTCAACACCAAAGTGCTACTAATGGTAAACTCTCCAGACCATTACAACACTGTCCTCTATAATCAAGATGCAATGCTTCCTAAGTGAAATTCCAGTAAATTAGGTAGTTTTTCAAAATAGCAAATAGTATAACCTTTGGGAATTTTAATATGAAATTTCCAAGATATCCTTTTGGCCTAATGGAATCAGCACCAGAATCTTATGAGAGTGATGGCAAATATAATTCTTATCCGGGGTAATTCTTTGGAGTGCTTAATTAAGTTCTCTACATATGATAGACACTTATAATCATGGACTCTTGGATTTGTATGATCCAACCTGAGACAGCAAAATTTTTAGCCCCTCCCTTCTTCACAGAATACACTAATAGTTGTTACCTCCATGTAGTCTAAATTTAGTCATTAGAAAAATTCACTTATTCCTCTAAAATCTCATAGTGCTTTGTCAGGATTTGTCTTGTTGAACATAGCATTTTCTCAGATATGTCATGTTATTCTTTCATTTGTTTATTCTTTTAGTCACTGAAAACATATTTACTCAGTCCCTGCTATGTGTCAGGCACAGTACTAGGCACTGGAGATAAAAGGATGACCAAAAGCAAATAACATCCTTGCTCTCATGGTCTTTACAGTTCAGTCTGTAAGACAGATAACAATCAATCAAGTGCATAAAAATGTTAAATTACAATGTGAAAAGTATAACAAAAGAGACTGTGTGATAACATGAGGTTTTAACCTATGGAAGGAGGCTGTGGAATATTACCCTTAGGAAGTAACACTTTTGTCAGATAAGTAAGAATATAAGTTGAATTTGGAGCAAAGAGAAAAGACAGAGACAGAGTCTCAGTTATCTGATAGACCATGACAAGTGGATTGGAGTGAAAGGGATATATTCCCAGAACTTATTTCACAGAGAGCAGTGGAAACTGAGTCTGGAGACATAGGTGGACTCCAGAATATAAAAACAATATTGTAGGTCATGCTAAGGATTCTGATGCCATCCTAAAAACTGTAGGAGACCTCTAAAATCCACTAAGTGCAAGAGGCCAAGATACAATCGGTATTATGTAGTAGTTGCTATAATTTGCTTACCATTCTGCAAAGTCTCTAGTGGTTGAAAACAATTTGCTATTTTTCTTTCCTAGTGCCCAACACGATGTCTTGTGCAGAAGAGTGGCATCTCTCCCCCAAGGATTAGCAGGGCTGAGTTGATATCAATGCCTCATAAGTTCCCCTGGCCTAAGCCATAAGTGTGGTTGAAGAGGATGGTCTTCTTAGAAAAAGAACAATTCCTTAATGAAAAACATTTTCCACTAAGTTCAATTCAAGAGCCATTTAGTAGACTGTTTGCTCAATAGAATTGAATGAATGAGTGGCTTTTAACTTAACACCACACTGGAAAATGGCAGTAGCAATCACTTAGGACACCAGGGCTCTCAACAAAATTCCTGACCATGTATAATGAACAGGCATGCTTTCTTCCCAATTATATATTTTTGGATTGGATGACTTCTCAAGGGAAAACATTGATTTCTGCCTTCAGAAATACCCAAAGGTAAAATGTCATTGCTTTTTCCAAATTAACTCCCATATCTGAAACATAAACTTTGTGATTTCAATTTAATAGATATCAAAAAGTAACTAATTTATTTGTGAGTTGTAATTCCCAGGAAGCATTCATGCAAGCTATGTTCCCTGTGTGACATGCAGCTATCAAATAATGAGCACATTCAAAAAGCATATTCAGATGTTTATTACACATGGTAGAACAGCTGCATCAACAGAGCTTTTTGGGGATTATTCTTCAAGTTTCTTCTTAAAGCCACTTCCTTTCTAAAAAATAATATTCCTTGATCTGCATATTTAAGACAAACCTCAGATATTGGAAGAATGTGAAATTTTTCATATTAATCTGAATCCCAGAGAACTTATCCAGATCCCAAATTTTAAAAATGTATAATTACCTTATAGGCATCTTAAGTTTTATGGTGTCTAATTGGAGAAGAAAAAACTCAGTATAGAACTTGATGATTCTTTTAGTTTTTGAACATAACTACAAGTTATATTCAACAAAATAAGTGACTGAATTAATCATTAAATCTCATTGTTCCTATTACCAATATTTGACATTGGTATATACCATTGTTATACAGTGCTACATTTGGTTCATTTTAAATATTTGTCCTTAAGGATGGCATGGAAAAATCATAAAAGTGACATTCATCAAACAGTTAAATGTGTCATATATTCAACCACATTATTTACTTATTTATTACTTTTAATCAAGTATTTGTTTTGAAAAACTGATAAGGTCCATGTCTGTTTGTTAAGACATTCAATTTTATTAAGTATGTGGTATATGCCAGGCACTGTAAACAGTTCTGGCCCTTAGGATGCTTCCGTTTTCTTTCACCTGTGAAATCAATGTGACATAGCAAATAAGTGTATGTGCCCAGGGTTTTATATAAAGTAACTAGAAATCTTATGCTTCTGGAATCCAGAACTCAAGAGTTTAACCTTTCTGTTGTGCTTTCCTTAAAACACCATAACCTCAATGAGCATTAAGCTAGATACTTTCATAGACTAAAATAGTTAGTTAGAGAAGATGATTTAACTTTAATAAATTATTAAAATACAAAGAAGTAAATTATTCCTTCAATATTTTGTAATTTAATGAAAAATAGAATGTAGTGGTCAAAAGAAGTTAATTAGGCTTTCTAAGATGGCAGACTTGAATTTTCCACACTGTAAAAGTCTGTGTTGGTTTAACTACAAGACAATTTCTTTTAATATCTTATAATGTGTATTTCACCCACCCAATCAAAACATCAAGTAAATTTTGTATTAGACAATAAAAACATGCAGCTCATTTCCATCTGTATTCCACAGTATCACATTAACTGAATCCAAATTTTATAGCAATACATATCAACTTGGATTTAACCTCTGAAGTAACTGCTATATGACAGCTATGAGAAAATAGTAATACAGCTTTAAAATAACCACCAGGCTTCAGAAAGTATAGGACTTGATAGGTACTTTCTCCAGATTCATGTTTTGCTTCAAAACAAGTTGAATTAACTAACTGAGACTACATTTCAGGTATTTCTAAAGAGATGTAATTATTTTCAAGCACTAATCCCCAATTATGACACTCACAAACAATGTCAAGGTAACAGAAAGAAGGGTCATAATATGTTAGCACCAAGCAAAATACATTAAAGGACTACAACTTGAAATCTCTATGATATATCCCATCTGTAACTCTAAATATATTAATAATTGTATTTCATCTGATTATGAACAAAGTATAAACTCTGAATTTAAGCACATAGATTTTTTTCACCAAGGAAAGTAGAGTAAGATTGGTAATCCACACCAAATTTCTCTATCCTATAGGAAATTCCACAAGTCATTTCTCTGAACACGATAACCTTTATGTAAATTAAAATGTGATTATTAAAGAAATAAACTAAGCAATAACCAGAGTTCTACAATTGAACATTTGTTAAAAAAAATCCTTAATAATGATGTAAATAAACCAGTGAAAAATACTTTTAAAATGCAATCTGTTATTTTCAGTATATAAAATGTAGAAAAGGAAAAAAATTAAAAAGCAAAACAAAGCTCTAAAATGGTCAGATCAGAGCAAAGCTGGAGAACATAAGAGTTTTGTATTTAAAGGATAACACTAGAGAGAGAAATGGAACGATAGAAATGTAGACTGCAATACAAAGAAGGCAGCAGCTAGGAATCCAAGTTCCTGGTAAACTCAGTGTGCCCTTAAAGGAAATCACATATACCTTATATTCTCAAAATTAACCCATACCCTTTCACAGTTTCAGAGGGCTACAAAATCAGATGTGGATTAGAATCATGTGCAGATTGGATTCTTGGTCAAAAGCTCTCTACCCAGCTCTCAACTGCAAATCCAATCCGCACACAATTCTGCTCCAAATCTGATTTTGTAGCCCTCTGAAACTGTTGAAAGGGTATGGATTAGATTCGAACATATAGTGTACTTTTCTAAACTCATGCAAAAAGTTTGAAGGTTATATAAACAATGAAAAGAATCTTGCTTAGAGAGAAAGAATTAAACATCACTAATTCAACTCTAGTTATCCTTAAATATCTCCATTTCTACTTTCTAACATAATGAATTTGCTAGCAGTTTTCCCCTAAAAAAGTTTAGATATAGAGGACACTAATTCTCTGGCCTTTCAATATTCACTGAAGAACACACTCTTCTTAGGTGGTGAATACTCTTTACCTCTATCTGGTGGTACCTGATACTTATTGCAGGGAAGAGTAAAATATTCCTCACAAATCCCCAAAATTAGTTGACAGCTGATAAATAAGCAGATAATGTTAAAATATCATTAAAATTTTGAGATAATTCACAAAATAAAAAATTTACACTTAATTTCAATGACTCCAACTCCTGAAAACAAAATTCCATAGGATAAATAAAAAGTTTCATTTGTAACCATCTAATTCTCCTTTTCTCAGATGAATCACAGAAGTGATCTGGCTCCTAACTAATATGAATACGTGTAGCAGAAACAGAATAAACAACATAGGAACCCTGTCAACTTAACACAGCTCTTGATGACCAGCTTTCCTTTCTAATTCGCATCCCTTAAATGGATTGGATAACTTGATTTAAATAAAATCTTAGAATCTGAACAACCCAATATAACATAGCTTCTTTTTGAGTGGCCAGATTCAACAAGGCTGCAGGCCCAAAAGGTGGTTAGAAAAGCCAGAATATGCCATGACATTTAGAGCAAACCTAGTGAAGAAAGAAGCAGAGGAAAACTAAATTTGGCCTTCACCCCCTGGGCATTTGCTTCCTAAAGGAAATGGTTCTGACAGGAAGACCATGGAAACAATGGATTCACCAGTCCCTCCTTGGTGGATGATACAAGATGACACAATCTTAATATGCAAAGAGTTTCTCCAATTCAGCATTATTTGTTGTCAGTATAAAAGGTATCTTCTCTTGAAGAGAAATCTGGAAAAAATATTTTTTTACAAAATCATTGATTAGTTGAGTGTGGTGATGTATGCCTGTAATCCTAGTGGCTCAGCAGTCGGAGGCAGGAGGATCCCAAATTCAAGGCCAGAGGCAGCCTACATAACTTGGCAAGATCCTGTCTCAAAGTGAAAAGTTTAAAAAGGGGCTGAAAGTGCAGCTTAATGGTAGAGTACTTGCAAAGTGTGCATAAGGCCCTGGGTTAAGCCTCTGAGTTCTGAAAAAAAAAATTGATAATTGAATAGCGGCTGGGAAATCCCCCTGACATTGTAAAAAGAGCTGATGAGGTCTTGACTAGTGAGGAGATGTTAACTCTGGTTATGAATTTTAAATTGAGTGCAGGAGACTCTTTGGAGTTCTCCACAGCACATACACAACATGGATAATGTCATTTCATCCACTCAGAAGAGGCCACTGCATTGCTACCAAAGACTCCCACCACACCACATAACATGATACAACATGAAGCCACAGCAGCAGTGATGCTTTTGAGAAGGATTTCTACGTAAACCTTCGAAGGTGATGGGGCTTAGCTCATTGGTAGAGTGCTGCTGGGTTTGATCCCTAGCAGCACAAAAATGGGAAAAGGACCTAATAACAGCAACAAAACATTCAAAGATTAATTTCAAAGCCAGATGGATCTGGAAAACATCCTATTCTATTGGTATATATTGGTTATAAACTCATTGCCTAATATAGATTCTTAATAGGAAAACATCTCAAAACTCTCTTTTACTACTTAACCAGTCCTAACCCACAAAAATTCTTCACACTGATAAAAACTAGACACTGGTTTGCACATCCTTCTTTTACTTCCATAGCATGTTTGTCATTACAAATACCTGTACTTTCTCAAAAATCCCTTTCCCTGTCCTTCTGAAATTCTAACCTCCTTGGCCAAATTCTTAATTTTTCAAATTCCTCCTGACTGCCTTCTCCTTTATTTATGTGCTCATTATGCCAATGACTTCAAGTAACACCTTTATTTTAAAAAGAAAAAAAGAAAAAAGAAAAAAAAAAAGCAACTGTCAAGTCTGTTCTCTGCTCTCTTGACTTTACACCAGGGGATGCCAAACCCCAGAGCCATAGACTGTTAGGACCTGGGCTGCAAAGCAGGATGGTGCTGTGGGGCACAAAGGGCAACAATGCTTCATCTGTACTTACAGCCACTATCCACCAGCTCATATCCTGAAACCATTCTACCACTACCCCCAGATAAATTGTCTTCCATGAAACTGATCCCTGGTGCCAAAAAAGTTGGGGACTGCTGATCTATACTACCATATTCTATTGCCTTCCACATGTTGATATGGGTGTTCTACATAGCATCTAAAATTAAGCATGTCTAAAATTGTTTTTCTCTCCCTGTTCTTCCCTATGTTCTCTAAATAACACTGCTATTCATTGAAACTCCATACATCAAAACTCAGGAAATATCCTCAACATTCAGTAAGTAACTAGGTCCTATTGATCCTTCCTCTTAACTATCTCTCAATTCTTTATTTATTTTTTATTTTTTATTAGTTTTTAGTTGTACAGATTTATGGGATTATTGTTAGGTTGTTAGGTGCTATCCAGTCAGGTCCATCTCATAGTGATCCTGTATACCATAGAACTAAACACTCCCCAAAAATGTGCCATGCCCAACACTATTGTCAGTGCTTCTCTGCCCTTCATAGAGTTTTCAATGGCTGATTGTTTTGGGGATTGTTTCAGAAGTGGACTGCCTGGTACTTCTCCCATTTTTGTGGTGCTGGGATTGAACCCAGGGCCTCAGAGAGTGCAGAGCAGCTCTCTACCAACTAAGCTAAACTCCAGGCCCTGATTTATGGGCTATAGAGTGGTAGTCCAGTTCATATATACAATGTGCAATTTTTTTTCCCCAGTACTGGGGATTGAACACAGAGCCTCATGCTTGCATGCTTTTGCAAGAGCTTTACCACTGAGCTTCACCCTTAGCCCATGTTTTTACTTTTTTAAGACAGAGTCTCGATAAATTATGCAGACTACCTCTGGTCTTGAACTTGCAATCCTCCTGCCTCTGCCTCCCAAGTTGCTGGGATTATAGGCATGCACCACCATGCCCAACACAATGTGCAATTATTAAATCAAGATTTCTGTCACTTGCATCTCCTTAAACATTATACAACAAAATTTATTTTTTGATTAATATGTAATTATAATTGTACATATTTATAAGGTATATTTTTGTTTGGTTTTGTTTTTAACATTTCACATTTTGTAGTGAGGTTCAGTATCTCTCTCAGTTCTGATGCCATTGCCATGAACAATGGATGGTAACTCCCCCACAATGTGTCTCCAAAAGACATGTGAAAGTTTAAGTTGTTGTTTGAGGTATTGTCACATATTTTTTAGGCCACATGAAAAGTTGTGAGACAAGGCAGAGTGAAACCAAAACTGGGACACATACAAAGACCCTCATGTGAAAGACCCTTGGTCTTATGTCCAGTCTTCCACCATTCAAAGTCACCAACCTGCCTTCAAGTTCTTTTCCCCAGTATTAGAACCTGACTCTGTCTTTAACTTCAAGCTAACACAGTCTCTTTCCTGGAACACGAATGGGAGCTACACAAACATCTCCTGTTTCCACCTTTGTTTCCCTCCAATACATTCTCTACCCGACAACTAGAGTCACCTTTTGAAAATGCAAATCCAGTCCCATCAAACTTTTCTCTGCACACTTTAAGACAAACACTTGTACCAAGTTCACAGACCCTTTCCATGCTAGTTCCTATTAACTACATTGCTCATGTGCTCTCTGCTGTGCCCTCTCCCTCTCTCTCTCCCTCTCTCTCTCTCATCTTGCAGTTCATTGATTTTGTGATCCTTTCTCTAACTTCTAAGCCTTAAAAGACTATTCTGTGACTCCTGTGGTTTAGAGGATAGGAGGGACTTCACTGCCTGCATGATTACTATACTTCCTTCTTACGCCTCAGTGCAATAAAAACTTTTTCAGCAGTCAATATTTCTGCAGTCTAGTACATTTCATTTTTAGCACATTGTATTAGTAATTTTTTAGTTAGTATACAAATTAATGGGTTTCATTAAGACACTTCCATGCATTCAGATGGGTATATTGCTGATGTTCACCCACTCAGATAGTGCTTGTCAAATGTCCATATTTTCTTTTAGTCTGAAGATTGTTGAAGGCAGGAAATCATACTTGCCCTGTTGTTGTTGTTAGGTGCCATCGAGTCCAGTCCAAATCATAGTGACCTTATGTACAGCAGATCGAAACACTTGCCCATTCTGTGCCAGGCAAACGATCTTATTCATGTTTAAGCCCATTGTTGCAGACACTGTGTGAATCCATCTGGTGGAGGGTTTTCCTCATTTGCGTTGACCTGCCACTATCCCAAACATGATGTCCTTCTCCAGGGATTGTTCTCTCCTGACTGCATGTCCGAAATATGTAAGATGCAGTTTGGCCATTCTTGCTTCCAAGGAGCACTCTGGTTGCACTTCTTCTAGGACAGATTTGTTGGTTTTTTTGGCAGTCCATGGTATATTCAATAGACGTCTCCAGCACCACAATTCAAAAGCATCAATTCTTTTTCTGTCTCCCTTGTTCAATGTCCAGCTTTCACAACCATATGATGCTACTGAAAATACCATGTCATGAGCCAGACGCACTTTCGTCTTCAATGTGACATCTTTGCTTTTCAATACTCTAAAGAGATCTTTTGCCACAGCTTTTCCTAGAGCAATGCGTCTTTTGATTCCTTGACTGCTGCTTCCACGGGTGTTGATTATAGAGCCAAGCAAAGTAAA
Organism: Pedetes capensis; assembly: GCA_007922755.1. NCBI lineage: Eukaryota > Metazoa > Chordata > Mammalia > Rodentia > Pedetidae > Pedetes > Pedetes capensis. The sequence continues at coordinate 4,730 of VMDO01008292.1, read as the reverse complement.
ATCTTGGACAACCTCAAACTTTTCTCCATGTATTGGGAAGTTGCATGCTGACCCAGTCGTAAGGACTTTTCTTTTGTTGATGTTTAGTTGTAACCCGTATGGAATGCTATGATCTTTGATCTTCATCAGTAAATGTTTTAAATCCTCTTCACTTTCAGCAAGCAGAGTGATATCATCTGCATAATGCAGTTTGTTAATGAGTCTTCCTCCAATCTTGATGCCACATTCTTCCTCATAAAATCCAGCTTCTTGGATTATTTGCTCAGAGTATAAATTGAAGAGATAGGGTGAAAGTATACAGCCCTGACGCACACCTTTCTCAACTTTAAACCACTCAATGTTTCCTTGTTCTATTTGAACAACTGCCTCCTGGTTCATGTACAGATTTCTCATGAGCACAATTAGGTGTTCTGGTATTCCCATTTTCCGAAGTGTTATCCATAGTTTGCTATGATCCACACAATCAAATGCTTTTGCATAGTCAATAAAACATAGATAGACATCGTCCTGATATTCGCTGCTTTCAGCTAATATCCACCTGACATTAACAATGATGTCCCTGGTTCCCCCCCCTCTTCTGAATCCCGCTTGATTTTCTGGTAATTCCCTGTCTATATACTGCTACAGTCGCTTCTGAATGATCTTTAGTAAAATTTTGCTGGTGTGCAATACTAATGATATTGTCCGATAGTTTGCAAATTCCATTGGATCCCCTGTTTGGGGAATAGGCACAAATATGGATCTCTTCCAGTCATTTGGCCAAGTAGCTGTTTTCCAAATCTGTTGGCACAAACATGTTAACACCTCCAGTGCTGCATCTGTTTGTTGAAACATCTCTATTAGTATCCCATCAATTCCTGGAGCCTTGTGTTTCACCAGTTCTTTCAAGGCAGCTTCCACTTCATCCTTCAACACCATTCGTTCCTCTTCATATGCAACCTCTTGGAATGGTTGGTCATCTACCAATTCTTTCTTGTATAATGAGTCTGTGTATTCTTCCCATCTTCTTTTGATGTTTCCTGCATCATTTAATATTTTCCCTGTAGAATCTTTCACTACTGCCACTCAAGGCTTGAATTTTTTCTTCACTTCCTTAAGCTTGAGAAACACAGAGCGTGTTCTTCCCTTTTGGTTTTCTGCCTCCAGCTCCTTGCACATGTTTTATAATATTTGTTTTTGTCTTCTCGAGATGCCTTCTGAAATCTTCTGTTTAGTTCCTTACCTTCCTCATGTCTTCCTTTTACTTTAGCTGCCCAGTGTTCGATGTTTGAGGGCAAGGTCCAGTGTCTCTTTTGACATGTAATTTGGTCTTTTCTTTTTTTCTTGTCTTTTTAAGAACGTTTTGCTTCCTTCTTGAATGACATCTTTTATGTCATGCCACAACTCTTCTAGTCTCCTATCATTTGTGTCTAATGCATTAAACCTATTTTTGAGGTGGTCTCTGAACTCAGGTGGGATATACTCAAGGTCATACCGTGGCTCTCGTATACTTGTCCTAATTTTCTTCAGCTTCAGTTTGAACTTGCATATGAGAAGTTGATGGTCTGATCCACAGTCAGCACCTGGCATTGTTTTGACATTTTGTACAGAGCTTTTCCATCATCTCTTGCCACATGTGTAGTCAGTTTGATTCCTGTATGTTCCATCTGGTGAAGTCCATGTGTATAGTCTCCATTTATGATGTTGAAAAAATGTATTTGCAGTGAAAAGGTCATTGGTCTGACAAAATTCTATCATGCGATCTCCAGCTTCGTTTCTGTCACCAAGACCATATTTTCCAACTACTGAGCCTTCTTCTTTGTTTCCAACCTTTGCATTCCAGTCACCAGTGATTATCAATATGTCTTGATTGCATGTTTGATCTATTTCAGATTGCAGAAGCTCATAGAAGTCTTCCCTTTCTTCATTTGTGGCCTTAGTGGTGGGTGCATAAATTTGAATAATAGTCATATTAACTGGCCTTCCTTGTAGGCGTATGGATATTATTCTATCATGGACAACATTGTTTTTCATGACGGATCTTGAAATGTCTTTTTTGATGATAAATGCAACCCCATTTCTTTTTAGTTTATCATTCCCAGCATAGTAGACCATATGATTGTCTGACTCAATCTGGTCTGTGCCAGTCCATTTTAGCTCACTGATGCCTAGAATGTCAATGTTTATGCACTCCATTTCTCTTTTAACGATTTCTAGTTTTCCTAGATTCATACTGCATACATTACATGTTCCAATTATTAATGGATGTTTACAGTTGTTTCCCCTCATTTTGAGTCATGCCACATCAACAAGTTGAGCACCCTGGGGCTTTACTCCATTTCCGTCATCATGGTGGACTCTACTTGGAGGAGGCAACTCTTCCCCAGTAGTCTTTTGAGTGCCTTCCAACCTGGGGGCCTCATTTTCCGGCAGTATATCTGACAGTGTCTCTTTGCTATTCACAGGGTTTTCAATAGCTAGTTGTTTCTGGAGTGCCCTACTCACTACAAAATTCTGAGCACCAAACACAGCCCTTGCCACACAGCAGACACTTCTGAATATGAGTGGATGAATATAGTTGATTTTTTCTTTATCATTTAGGTTAATAGGAGCCATGTACCAGAGTTTTACATCACATACATGAACTGAACTAAAATTTTTAAATTAAAATTTAAACAGGAAAATCTATGTTTCTGGTCTCATGAGGAGAAAGAGACGTGGCATCTTCCTCTAACTGCATGCATTTGCATGCTGCTATGCTGCACAATAAACAGAATGATTTAAAAATCAAATAGTAGACTCTAAGAAGTTATAACAATCCCTGGATTAGTATAAGATTATAACTAAGAGATCTGCTATATTAAGTCATGACAATAAAAGTAAAATCCTTCCATCTTTTCATGGATTAAATTTACAGCTCATATCAGAAAGTCTTAAATGCATAATAATGAATAACTGATGCCTGAATTACATTTTAACTAGACTATATTTACAAGTCCCTTTGGATGGCATAATTACAATTCAAACCATACACTAATTAGCAGAAAACATCTATTTAATATTATTTAATGAGTTTAAAATGTGGTTTTTCTTGTTTTGTTTTGGAAAACAAATAAGAGAAGGGACACTTCACAGAGATACAAGAATTTGTTCATGATTTAAGTCAACAAATAAGTTCATTCTACTTAAAAGCATAACCAATTATATTTCAAAAATAAAAAATGCTTTTCTGAGTAATAATGACTAACTCTTCTAAAATATATGAGACACAGCAAAAATTTTCAAAATATGCTTTCCTCACACAAGGATGAAATTCTTAATAGCAAGTTTATGTTTTCTCATTTGATTATATTACTTAGCAACTGTTCATAATTCCTTTAAAATTAATATTTGCCTCATCAGTTTTACATTGCACTTAAGTGTACCTTAATGGAATATTTACCAAGAGCTAAAAATTTCTCCAACAATCTTATTTTTAGACAAAACACTATTTTGCCTCAGTTTCACTTGACCAGTGAGTACTTCTTTAGTTGATTTGAACTTCTGTGTTTATATTTTTAAAAAATATTGACCACTATCTTTTTTATATTACCTTTCTTTTAAGCTCTTATACTTCTTTAAGGTCCTGAATAAGGAAAAAATTAGGAAAAAGACCCTTAGATTTTAAATGTATCAATGTGATGATATTTTAAAAAATAAGAGGACAATCAACTTTGAGCATTTTGTCTGATGAGGTATTTTTGTTCAGTTCTTTTTACTTAAAGAACTGAGAAATGTTGATAACTCAAATTTACCATATCTATGCAGCACTTCATATGGTACAGGCTCAGTTCTTACTAACATATCTAAAAATAAATTTCACTCTCATTTCAACCCTGTAAATAAAGCAGGTATGTTTTCATCTTTAGTCAGCTGATGGGAAACTTAAATACACAAGAGTCAAGGGACTTGCTCAGTCAGACTGCAAAGAAGGAAAGGGACTTGGGTTTGAAGTCAATCAGTCTGGCTCTAGGACACGATGCTGTGTGTCTGTATTATGCCACTCAATAGACATAAGTGATACTTTTTGGATAGTTCCCTAATGAAAATATTTTATCGTACTACATATCCAAAGCAATCTTGGGCAAAAAGAACAAAGGTGAAGGCATCACACTACTTGATTTTCAAATATACCACAAAGCTACTGTAATTAAAACATCATGGTACTAGCATAAAAACAGACCAGAGAGCCCAGAAACAAATGCATGCATTTATAGGAAACTGCCTATAAGTACTGTATTAGTTTACTTTCAAATAATTTTTGATAAACATTCCAAGACTACATGATAGAGAACATATGGGCAATAAATAGAGTTGAGAATGAAATTAGACTCTTACCTCCCGCCATATGCAAAAATCAACTCAAAGGGACTGTGATTTGTGTTATCACTCTTATATTGGCAATGGTTTTATCTGGAAAATCAAAGTGATGTTGAAATATAGACATTTATGGATCATTAGTTTTTACTGTTATTTTCTCATTTATTTATTATTCATTTTGTTTTTGAGACATGGTCTCAATGTGTATCCTAGGCTCTTGTATTAGCCACTAAGGTGCTGGGATTATAGGTATTTGCCACCATGCCCAGCTATTTTTCCATAACATTTACCTCACTAACATCCCTGTTATGGAAAAATAGCTGGGCATGGTGACAAATACCTATAATCCCAGCACCTTAGTGGCTAATACAAGAGCCTAGGATACACATTGA
>VMDO01008291.1:34578-85148 GCA_007922755.1 Pedetes capensis | reverse complement strand
TTATTCAAAAACAATAAAATAACAGCTTCTATAAAGTATGATACCTATAATAAGTAAACAGAGCACTGTACCAGTAATTCCATTTTTTGTCACATCAACATCTTCTTTTAATTACAAATTTTCTCCCTAGAATAATGCAAAATAATAGATTAGTATTTGAAATACTTTTATACTGATTTAGCATTAAAGTCCACTGTGATAATCAGGAGCACATTTTAAAATAAGAGTGAGAAATATTTAGTCAACTGAAAAATATGAATCAGAAAAAGTCAATAATATACCATTTGGATATAAAAAGCAAGTAACTCTGGTTTAAGAGCATTCATCAACTTGGGTCTTAGAGATGATAAAAATGGAGCACTGAATGGTATTCTGAGTAACCCAAAGAGCCAGTCCTTTCTATCTAAGACAAAATTAAGTTAACACAGTTAATGCAGTTGAAGCTTATGAGTTATAAGAGGTCCATGTGAGCTTAATGTTATGAGCATCATTTGCAATAAAGAAAACTGTATGAGTATAGAATTTAATTTTGGATTTTAAGAATCCAGTTCTAAGTTTAAGAACTGGCTATAGTATTTGGAATATTTTAATTTGGCACTGAACTTTTATGATAACTGAATAGGTGAAATGATGTAAAGTAATTCAAATGCATCTATATATTCCAATGACCTACAGAATAAGAAATCATTCCATGAATTGTGTGGTGTTAGGCATCGTGGAGTTGGGTCTGACTCATGGCGACCCTATCACAGCAGAATGAAAACACTCCCTGACACTGTGCCATGCCCCAGACTATGTCAGTGCATCTTTGTTATTCATAGGGTTTTCAATGGCTGATGGTTTCAGGATTGTTTTGGGGCGTGGGCTGCTAGGTCCTTCTTCTATTTTTGCAGTGCTGGGGATTGAACCTAGGACCTCAGAGCAGCACTCTACCAACTGAGCTAAACCCCAGCAAGTCCTATTCTTTTAATCCCTAATTGACTAAGTAGCTGAAAGACCAAACTATGTAATAGGACAAGAAAATACAAACACAATGTATGCAGTATAGCACAATGGTTAAGAGCTGAGACCCAGATTCCTCATCTATATAATGGGGGATAATAATAGTATTCACAACAATAGAAGAATCAGTAGATTCTATCACAAATTTGTTTTAAGGATTGAGTTAATTTATATAAAACACTTAGAATAGTGCCTGGCATATAGCAAAGGTCATGTGTTGTTATGATCATTATCTGCCACTGTTATTTATCAAATTTATCCTATATAAGTTACATTCTCTTTTTACCCAAAACAGACTCTTACACATCTGTGACTCTAAGGGTTACTGGAATAGAACAGAAATTCTTGAAAGGAGCAGTACTGTCCCTTAGAGAACATTGTAGAAATTTGTGAAGGTACTTTTTGCTTGTCACTATAAGTGTTGTATAGAGGGTCATTATGAATTGGATCTGACTTGATGGTACCTAACAACAAGCAGCAGCTATCTTCATGTGCCTGAAAACAAGGCAAATGAGCATCTGGAAAAGCTGATATTACCTAAAAGAGTCTTTATTTTCATATGTAGACTAGAGATTAAATGCTATATTATGGAGCATGAGGAATATGAAGAGCAGAAAAATTAAGAGAGTAGTTAGAAATACAATGAGGATCAGAAAAAAGGAAAAATCATAAAAGTGAAGAGAGAATTTAAAGGGGGATTATACTATTATATCTACAAAAAAAAAAGCAGGAGAGAAAAGAGGCTCTACTCAATTTGTTTATAAGAAAAATTTCTGTAATGTTCAGGAAGACAGTTGGGTAAACTTAACATTCAAGAGTCAAATACAGAGTGGAAAGAGTAGTAAGGAGGTAGCAACCATGGACAGGAATAGAGAAGGCATGAGTTTAAAATGTCTGGAAATTAAAGAAGGAAATAAAGAAGCCTAAAGATGTGGGCTGGGCTGGGATTTAGCTCAGTTGGTAGAGCGCTGCGCTGCAGTCTCTGAGGTCCTGAGTTCAATTCCCAGCACCACAAAAATGGGAGAAGGACCTGGCAATCCACTCCCAAGGCAATCCCGAAACACCCAAGGCAATCCCGAAACAGTCTGCCATTGAAAACCCTATGAGGGTCGCTATGAGTTGGATACCGACTCTACAGCACCTAACAACAACAAATGTTTATTGTTAAGAAATACCTTTTCTCTAGTTCTTTCCAACACTTCTATTATATGTCTATTATTGTAGTAATATAAACACATACAGTGTTTTCATGATCTGGCATGCTTCATTTAAATTCAGTTTGAATTTCTCTAATCTGAAAATGTGAAAACTGCAATGCTCCAAACTATGGAAGCTTTACTGATATGAGACCACAAGTGGAAAATTCCATACCATGAAACTATGTAATGCACATTAAAAATACTATATGAAATTACTCTTATGCTATATGAATGAGGTATATATAAAAGATAAATTTTGTGTTTATACTTTAGTCCCATCCCCCGGGTAGCTATCAAGCAAATATTCCAAAATCTGAAGAAACCCAAAATGGTCCCAAGCATTTTGGATAAGGGATACTCAACCTACATATGAACTTTTCTCCAAGTAAATAAAATGATATTCACTGAAGACAAATTACTACATTTTATAATGTATGAAATACATACCTGAGATAAACCAGCACCTGTTTGCATGGAAGACTTTTTTAATAGTCTCACTTCTTTGTTTATGTATCTTAGCATTCCACTAAGAGTACTAAAATCATTACTATCAGAACTGTCATCTTCTGGGTTATATGTGAGAGGTTTAAATGAGTCTGACTGGGTATAAGTTAGATCTTTATGACTTCCTTCTAATGTTGAAGGCTGTTCTATTTGCATTTTCTTTAAGTCCTGTAGTAATTCTTCAGAAAGATCTTCATTACCATGACTTTTGAAACTAAGGTCACTGGCACTAATAGAGCGACGTAGTTTTCTGCACTTGAAAAAGGATGTCTGAGAATGTTTAGTAAACTTTGGATCTTGAATATCAGGCATAATTTCTGTTGGATGTGTAAATGGGGGTGGTAGAAACTTGATGTCTTTTGTCTTTTCGTGTCCAGAAATTTTGGCTTGTAATCTGGTTAATTCTGATTCCTGTAGAAAAATTGGTAAATAGTACATAGTACATACTCAATATATTTCTGTTAAATGAGCTACTTATAAAATCATAGACTCTTAGAAGTCATCTAAGTCGCCAAGCACTGAGGTGCACACTTGTGAGGCAGGAGGCTGAGGCAGCAGTGCTGCAAGTTCAAGAACAGAGATAGCCTGAGTAATTTAGCAAGACCATGTCTCACGATAAAAAATTTTAAAAATGGCTAGGGGTACAGTCCAGAGGTAGAGCACTTGCAAAGTATGTGCGAGGGCCTGTGTCAAATCCCCAAAAATCATAAGAAAAAAAAAGTCATTTAAGTCAAGCTGGGGATGGTCATAGAGGCCTTATAATCCCAGCATTCAGGAGGCAGAAGCAGGAGGATCCTTGCAAATTCAAGGCCAGCCAGATCTATATATTGAATTCCAGACCAGTGGGGGCAAAATAGATACCATGTCTCAAAACAACAACAACAAAAAGAAGTCATCTAAGTCAGCCTTAGCCTGCAGCCATACTACTGTGGCGTCAGATCCTGTCAGATCTTGGAAGCTAAGGAGGGTCATGTCTGGCTAATACTTAAATGGGAGACTGCCTAGGAACACTGGGTGCTGTAGGCTTGAGAGAAGTACCCAGCAACCCACTCCCAAAAAACAATCAGCCATGGAAAACTCTATGAATAACAGAGAAGCACTGACAATAGTGTTTTGTCAGTTGTGCATAGGATCTCTATGAGTCGGACACTGACTCAACGGCATCTAACAACAACAAAAAGTCAGCCTTTGTCTCAGTACAGGAATTCTTTTTATAATACTTTCCAGAGTTTTCCAAGTGCTATTTAAACCCTCTATTACATCTTCACCTTGAGATAATTACATATATTCATTTGAAATATGTTTTAAGTATTCTAAGGAAGTCCATGAAAACTAGATTTTCTTCAGAGAATTTTTTTTTTTTTTGATACTACTGGGGGTTGTGCATGTTAGGTAAGTGCTCTACTAATAAGCTGTATCTCTAACTCCTTCTTTATTTTTTGTTTAGAGACAGGGTCTCACTAAGTCGCACAAGATGTCTCAGGCCTTAAACTTGTGATCCTCCTGCCTCAGCCTCCCAAGTTGCTGGGGATTATAGGTGTGCACCATGGCACCTAGCTCCTTATAGAAATTTTTACATGTAAATGATAATGTCGATTTCTATTCAAGATGGAAGTCTTCCACCTAAAAATTTCTTGCAAAAGTACAGAGGTACACTATCTTTTGTTCATCTAATAGGGATACACACAAAAGACTCCTTTTAGAATTTCTAATAGGAAATAAAAGCTTTTACAAGAAAGCTTTCTTAAACTAGAATTATTCTGAAAAGAAAAATCTTTAAGAAAGTGATCAATAATATTTAATAAATCAGTCTTTATTAAACAAACTTAATTTGCTATTATTTTCCCATGACTTTCACATTTGGGTCCTATGACTCAACTTTGGGATCAAAGGAGTAAGACATACCTGAAACACTGTAAAGCTCAAAGGGATGACATTTAAAAAAAAAAAAATTTTTTTTTTTGAGACAAAGTCTTGCTATGTAGCCCAGACTGGCCTCAAACTTACAATCCTCCTACCTCAGCCTCCCAAGTGCTGAGATTATAGGTGTGCACTACCTATGCCCAGCTGACATTTTAATGGTAAAAGATAAGTAACATGAGCATAGTAATCTCCTATAAAAGTATTTTCCTTTTCTTACAGATATCTGTAAGATACATATTTCTAAATTGGTCCCTTTTAATCTAATAGTTTCCATTTTTTACCTGCAGCTGTACCACTGTGGCATCTGATTCTGTCAGATCTCGGAAGCTAAGCAGCACGGGACCCGGTTAGTACTTGGAAGGGAGACTTCCTAGGAACACCAGGTGCTGTGGGCTTGGGAGAAGGACCCAGTAACCCACTCCCAAAAAAACAATCAGCCATTGAAAACCTTATGAATAGCAGAGAAGCACTAACAATACTGTTTTGTCTATTGTATGTAGGGTCGCTATGAGTCGGACACTGACTTGATGGCACCTAACAACAAGTTTCTATTTTTAAGTTCAGTTTCTACAAAGACTGTGCTTGTAACTAAAATTGTTATAAACACAGTGTGCCTTACCAAACAAAAGCTTAACATGAATATTTTAATTTTTCAGGTCTTTGTACTATTTTATTTAGATGAACTTCAAAGTGGCTAGCAAGTCAATTTTTTTGTAGTAAATTGTACTTTCATATCCTTATAATCATAGTTAATAAAGTAGTGATACAGTTAATATAGAATTGGGTTGTGCCTAGCTACAGTTGTTTTCCTATTGTACATTATCTTATCATAATTGAGAAACATATCTTAGGTAAATAAGATAAGCACAAATTTTATGATGAAATGTAATATACTGAATACATTAAATATAATTTACCTTTTTCTTAAGACTCAAAGGCCACTGTGTGAACATTATTGTAGTGTGCTATAATATAATGATGCCTTCAGGGCTCTTAGAAAATTGTCTTAGCTTTGCCTTTACTCCAGTTACCTTCAAATACTAGGATACTAGCTAGGGTATTAGAGGAATTGAGTTGGAAAGACCAGTTGCCTCAAACTGAGTCTCCTCCCTCATTTCTAATTTTGTTCTGTCATTTACTGATATTGTCAATGGAATTGTTTTCTATTATTCATAGCTACTTGTAATTGTTACAGCTATACCTATTTTAGCTCTTCTAGGCTTTCTTCTTTCTCTCTTTTGTCCTCCCTAACTCTTCTTCACTTCAGACTTTAGAGGCAGTTGAGGTTGACTTTGAGAGCTGTGTTAGCCACCAAAGGAACTGTATTTTTCTGACTGGTATCACAATATATTGGCTAATCATACTGCAAGATCTCTCTGTATTTATCATTCACTTGAGAACTGCCACTACTTAGCCAATATTTTGACAATTTTCTAACTAGCTGAACTTAAAATCTGAGTGATTGCTACATGTAGTCCAACTGCATTGATTTCATTGGTAATATCTAATGAGTAAGCAGAGATAACTACCATAACAAGGGATATATTGCAGAATCTTAATTTTTAAGGGTTGATTTTTCACAATGAAGCTTTATAATTTTGTGTAACTGTTATATGTAAATTTCCAGAACACTAGGAATATTAATGTTTTAGTAAAAACATTAATAGAATGTTCAGGCTAAACATAATTTATTTCTTTTTAAAAAAAATTTAAAAAATTGTTTTGGTGCTTAGTACTGAATCCAGAGCTTCATGCATGCTAAACACACTCTGCTGCTGAGCTGTATTGCCAGCCCCTGAATATAATTTTAGGTTGTGTCTATTATGATGTCACCTAGTACTAAAAATATCATCTCTGTTATAGAAAGAATTTAAGTGCTCAGCTTAATATAGAACTAGAGATATTTGTAAGAGCATTTGGTTGAGTGTTATTTCCTTTTTGATAACTTCTATTTTGCTATAAAATACCTTATTGCTTCAATCTATAAGTTTGTTCTTAAATTTTTAAAGGCTTCACTGGTAACTTTACCTTATATATTAGTAATTTGGAACCAGTATTAGCTTTTTAATCTTTATGCATTCATATTAATATTAACTTCAAATTCCAGGCAAAACTGTCATGATTAATAGAGGTGAATAAGTAGCCCAGGCTATTTTTAAAATTATGTCTATATATTTAAACACAGTAAAGTAAATCTGAGTATTATCTTGTATGTTTACTTCATGTTTTTTTTAAAGGAACTTTACTGTTTTTGAAAAATGTTTCTATTTTATTAGGCATAAAGTATAAAATCCTATAAATGTTATGATCAGATGGGTTTATACTTGAACATTTATAAATTATTTCCTTTGTTATAATATGTACATGATATTAATTCCCAAATTTGTCTTCCAAATAAAATGCATTTTCTTCAGTCAAGTCAATCATTGGTCATAAAGTTCTTTACAAACTATAAGAACAGGAAAAAAAAGTTTTAAATTTATTTTTCATAGATATATTTCATTCCTTCTATTTTCATCACTTCTATATGTTGACTTACTTTAATAAGTAATGCTTCATTTGTAGCTTCAATTACTTCATTTCTGTCTTGAACTTGTTGATGTAAATTGGTAACAGTGTCCTGAGCTTCTTCTAACTCCAGTTTTGCCTTCTCTAATTGTTCATTTAGTTGCTGAACAGAAGTTTTTTGAGAGTCAGCAGAAATCTTCCACTTTGCATGGCTCTCTTGATGTGACATCATCTACATGTTGCCAACAATGTAAAAAGAAAAAAGGAAGAAAATAGGGTGGAGGTGGTTTCAACAACATTCTAATACTTGCTATTACTACTTAGTTTTCCTTAAAAGACAGTTAATTCTGTTTACAGCTATAAACATCTGGTTTCACAACAAATAAAATACTAGAGGCAAAAAGGGAGAGAACATGCAATGGACTCTATTTGAAACCTGATTTGAACAAATAAAGTACAAAGACTTTTTGAGATGTTTTGAGAAATGTCTGGACAAACGTGAACAATGACTGATGATACTAAGGAGTTACTCTCAATTTTTACGTGTAACTAAGCCATTGTGGTTATGTTTTTTATTTTTTTATATCCCAAAGAGTCCCTCCTCCCTTTTTTCTTTTTTGCAGTACTTGGTGGTTAAATCCAGGGCCTTGCACATACTTTGCAAGTGCTCTGCCAGAGCTGTAACCCCAGTCCATTTTTTAACTTTTTATTTTGAGTCAGGGTCTCACTAAGTTATGAAGGCTGCCTCTGGCCTCAAACTCCCAATCCTCCTGCCTCAGTCTCCCGAGTAACTGGGATTATAGGGATGTACCTCTGCAAACAGCCCAAACAGTCTTTCCTAATGAAAACTTTATAGATGAAATAATGATGTCTAGAATTTGCATCAAAATAATATGTGGTTATTGGGGTGATGGTAGAAAAAGAAGTGAAGCTAAAGATATATTTACCACATTTCCCAGTATGCCTAGAAGAGTTTTATCTTGGTGTTCTGGTATAATTACTACAGAATTCCCTATCATTCCCAAAAGTATTCCTTTTAAATAAAAGAAATGATTAACATATTTACAGATTGAATAATATTGGCCACAAGTTGATAATTATTGAAATAGAGTAATTAATATAGAGGGATTTATATTATTTATATTGATCTATTTTTGATATCTTTAAAACTTTCCAAAACAAAAGGTTCACACAATCTGACAATCTCATTCTCATTCAAAACCCAGGAATTTTGCAATAATTAGATGATTTTTATGACAATTCCAAAAACCCACATTTAAAAAGCAATGTTAAAAAATTAGATTGCTTTTCTAACTCTCTACTACTATAACACCACATCCTCTTATTTTATATAGAAATAACATACATACTTTAAAAATATATCTTTGTCAACAATCACAAGGGAGAAAAATATATATTTGTATGTCAGACATAACAACATCAGTTGTTGTTGTTGTTGTTAGGTGCCGTTGAGTCGAGTCCAACTCATAGCAAACCTATGTACAGCAGATCGAAACACTTCCCAATTCTGTGGGAATGTTTGTGCACATGATCTGTTTGTGTCTAAGCCCATTATTGCACTGTGTCAGTCCATCTGGTGGAGGGTTTTCCTTTTTTGCGTTGACCTGCCACTGTCCCAAACATGATGTCTTTCTCCAGGGATTGATCTCTCCTGAATACATGCCCGAAATATGTAAGATGCAGTCTGGCCATTCTTGCTTCCAAGGAGCACTCTGGTTGCACTTCTTCTAGGACAGATCTGTTGGTTCTTTTGGCAGTCCATGGTATATTCAGTAAGATGTCTCCAGCACCATAATTCAAAAGCATCAATTCTTTTTCTGTCTCCCTTGTTCAATGTCTGGCTTTCACAACCATATGATGCGACTAAAAATACCATGGCACGAGTCAGACGCACCTTCATCTTCAATGTGACATCTTTACCTTTCAATACTCTAAAGAGTTCTTTTGCCACAGCTTTTCCTAGAGCAATGCATCTTTTGATTTCTTGACTGCTGCTTCCACAGGTGTTGATTATAGAGCCAAGCAAAGCAAAATCTTGGACAACCTCAATCTTTTCTCCATTTATTGTGAAGTTGCATGCTGACCCAGCTGTAAGGATTTTTGTTTTGGTGATGTTTAGTTGAAACCCATACTGAAAGCTATGATATTTGAGCTTTGTGAGTAAATATATTAAATCCTCTTCACTTTCAGCAAGCAGAGTTGTGTCATCTGCATAATGCAGGTTGTTAATGAGTCTTCCTCCAATCCTGATGGTGTGTTCTTCCTCATAAAGTCCAGCTTCTTGGATTATTTGTTCAGCATATAATCTGAAGAGATATGGTGAAAGTATACAGCCCTGACATACACCTTTCTCAACTTTAAACCAGGCAGTTTTTCCTTGCTCTATTTGAAAAACTGCCTCCTGGTTCATGTACAGATTCCTCATGAGTACAATTAGGTGTTCTGGTATTCCCTTTTTCTGAAATGCTATCCATAGTTTGTTATGATCCACACAGTCAAATGCCTTTGCATAGTCAATAAAACATACATAGACATCTCTCTGATATTTTCTACTTTCAGCTAATATCCACCTGACATCAGCAATGATGTCCCTGGTTCCCTGCCCTCTTCTAAATCCTGCTTGATTTTCCAGTAATTCCCTGTCTATATACTGTTGCAGTTGCTTTTGCATGATGTTCAGTAAACTTTTGCTTGTGTGTGATATTAATGATATTGTCTGATAGTTTCCACATTCAGTTGGATCCCCTTTTTTGGGAATAGGCACAAATATGGATCTCTTCCAGTCAGTTGGCCAAGTAGCTGTTTTCCAAATCTGTTTCCAATCTTTTTCAACTAATCTGATATACCATCTGCTTACAAATAAATTCAGGTAGCTCATAAAACTAAAAGTAAAAAAATGGCTAACTACAGATAAAAACAGAAGAGAAGCGATATAATAATAAAGAGCAATGAGAAATTAAGGGTGAACACCTGAAATGGATTATTACTAACTGCCACTAAGTTGAACAACTAGCATTAATTAAATAATTATGCTGAGTGCAACAGCATTTGTATTTATCTTTAAAGATTAAGGTTGGCAAAAGCGTGGCCTAGAAATTGGATTCAGCTTGTACATGTGTTTTGTATGGCATATACACTGTTTTCAAAGATAACGGAATCTAAATGTTTAAGCAAGACACAACACAAGCCTGCCAATTCCTAAAAAAAAAAAAAGAAGTAACCAAACTCCCTTAAAAGTTTAATATAAAAGCATCTGCAACCTGTCCGGCGCAGTGGTGCATGCCTGTAATCCCAGCGGCTCGGGAGGTGGCAGTGGGAGGATCGCAAATTTGAGACCAGACGCAGTCTGCGTAATTTAGCGAGACCCTGTCTCAAAAAGTAAAAAAAATGGGCTGGGGGCGCAGCTCAGTGGTCCGGCACTTGCAAAGCATGCAAACACAAGGCCCTGGGTTCAACCCCAGTACCACAAAAAAAAAAAAAAAAAAAAAAGTATTTGCAACCTTTCTTATATAGAAAAATGCTTTATTAGCACCAAGCTCAATAAATAACTTATTTAGATCATACAAAAAGAGTTGGGGCAATATTTTCAAATGTAGTTTTTAAAAGATAAAAAATACTATTCTAAGTAATAATATTGCCCATTTCTTATAAAGGCTCAGGAAATACTGATCAAAAGATTGTAGCATTGCCTCTCTAACTATCAGGACAAATGTTGGAAATTACAAAGTATTACAAATTCACATTGCATAAAACTTTTTATATTGATTAATAAATACTTCCAGTTTGTTATTTGCAAGTGTTGTTGTTGTTGTTATTATTATTATTATTATGATTATTATTTTTCAGTACTAGGGATTGAACCCAGGGCCTTGCGCTTGCATGCTTTGCAAGTGCTGGACCACTGAGCTGTGCCCCTAGCCCATTTTTTTTACTTTTTGAGACAGGGTCTTGCTAAATTACGCAGACTGTGTCTGGTCTCGAACTTGCGATCCTCCTGCCTCCACCTCCAGAGCCGCTGGGATTACAGGCGTGTGCCACCACACCCAGGTTGCAATTGTTATTTTATAATTAATGATGAGTTGTCAAGTCCTGGTATAAGAACTGTATATACATTAATTCATTTAATCCTTACCACAGTTCTATGAGATAGAAACTGTTATTATATTGGTTTTAGACAGAGAGGTTAAGTAAGTTGTCTAAGGTCACACGGGTGCTTGGTTATAAGCTAGGATTTGGACCCAGGATGCCTGGCTCTTAACTCTATAGCATATTAGCTCACTAGATATGGAATGAAAGTTGTATATTTACCTGGCAGAAATGAGGATCACAATGTGTTATTTTATAGTGAACACTTAAGAGCCAGACTCATTTTTTTGTCCAGATACATCAATTCATATTAGTAGGGAGTACTGGAACAATATAAAATTTTCTTTACCTCCATATGATAAGCTTCTTTGAGAGATTCTACTTCTGTTGACAATTTCTTGATTTCTGCTTGCAGTCTTGCTTCTAAGTGAGCTTCACGTACTTGAGAAGCTCCCAATTCTTCAGCTAAACGATTTCCATGAGCTTCCTTAAAAATAACATATTGAGTAAAGGCTTACTATAGCTATAGCTTCTTATTATAGCTAAACCAATCCAGTGTATTAGTGGAAGTAATCTTTTATGTAAACATGCATTCCAAGTTAACATATTAAATAATACACTTTAAAATCTAGATATTTCAGAGACAACTAATAGGAAAGTATTAGTATATTGTTTGCTATCTTAAGTTCACTAACCAATGCTTTCTGTGAAACAAAGAACCAAAGGATGCTAAACTTTGACAGATAATAGGTTCCTTTTAGGTATGCCTGTGCATTTTTGCTCACCAGATGCATTCTTTGCTTATTAAGCTTGATTTGTCTTTTTAACCATGTCTATTTATGCTAGTTTATACAAGTTATGTTTGTGATTTTAACTTAATTTTATCATATGCAGTAGTCTTTCCTTAAGTGAAAGAGGTTTTGTTTTCTGCAGTTTCAGTAACCTGAAGTCAACCCTAGTACAAAAATATTAAATGGAATGTTACAGAAATAAACAATTTATAAGTTTTAAATGGCACACTGTTCTGAGGAGGATGATGAAATCTCCTGCTGCTCTTCTCTGTCCAGTCCAGAGTATGAATCATTCTTTTGTGAGCACATGCATACTACATAAGCTAATTGGCTGTTTAGTCAGTAGCTATCTTGATTATCATCCTATTATAGTGCTTGTGCTCAAGTAACCCTTGTTGTACTTAATAATAGCCCTAAAGTGCCAGAGTAGTGAAGCTAGTGATTCATATATGGTAGCCAAAGAGAAGCTATAAAGTGTTGTATACATAAGGTTAAAGTAGTATCTGTGATTTCAGGCATCCAACGGAGCATCCTTAGAATGTATCTGCCATGGATAAAGGGGGATTACTAAATACCAATGAAATACTCATGCAAAGGGAAAGCTTTTATGTGAAAACTAACTTATATGTTTTGAAACAGCTCAATAAGTAAGTCATACACATTTGTTACCTAATTAGAAGAAGTCAAGACAATTGTGAAATATTGGGGGATGCCCCATTAAAAAATATTACAGATGTTATATTCTGACTAATTTACAAATGTCTTTTAATTCATCCTTTACTTTAAAGAAACTAAAATAAACCATAAGTGGTGGAATATGAGTAAGGTTTATGTAAGAAAGACTAAGTATAATTCTAGTTAAGTGACTCGTACAAAAAGAATCAAGATTTGGCCCACATCAAAAGATAAACATGAAAGCCAGGAACGGTGGCACATGCCTGTAATCACAGCGGCTCAGGAGGCGGAGGCAGGAGGATCGCAAGTTTGAGACCAGAGGCAGTCTGTGTAACTTAGTGAGACCCTGTCTCAAAAAGTAAAAAAATGGGCTGGGGATGCAGCTCAGTGGTCCAGCACTTACAGAGCATGCAAGCGCGAGGCCCTGGGTTCAACACCCAGTACCCCAAAAAAAAAAAAAAAAAAAAAAAGGATAAACATGAATCTATATTTAGTTTGGGATTAAAATATAATATTAGGAAACTGTCAATTTAAGTAATTTCCCATTTTAACTCACTTTTTGATTAAGTGAGCTTAGTCTATCAAATCAGACCAATTTTACTGTACTTAGATACAACTGAGAATAGAAATGAGATAAAAGAAAATAGCTTCTCTTAGGAGACACTAAAGTATCCAATATATCTCTAATAAAAATTTTCTGCATATTTTATTAATCTAATCCTCCCATTAGTCTAACCCTCCAGAAGTGTGAATAAAAGTATAGTTAGATTTAACAAAAATTAAAGGTAAAATTATTTTAATTCCTATGCTGAATTAGTAACTATAAAAGAAAGCAAAAAGTCATCAGAACTTTTCTGGAATACTAATGAACAAATTTTTCTTAAAGTCTAAGTAATTAACTCAAGTTTATCAATCTAAATACTTTTAAGGCAAATTGTTAGCCAGGTGTGATGGTGCATGCCTGTAACAACACTGAGTTTAGAAGCAGAGGCAGCAAGATCCCAAGTTTGAGCCCAGAGCCAGCTTGCGTAACTTAGTGAGACCCTGTCTCCAAATAAAAATATAAAAGATAGGCTGAGGGCATAGTCCTGTGGTAGAGCACTTGCAAAGTATGTGTGAGGCCCTGGGTTCAACCCCCAACAAATTGTTAAACTCTGGAGAAACAAAATTTATGTTAGTACTCTTACTTTTTGAAAGCACTTTACCTTCCCATGGATTGTAAATTGTAGGTTTCAGGACAGTTACAGGACAGTTTCAGAACAGTTAATTTCAATCATCAGCTAGCTTGCTTCCTCCCTTCCTTCTTTCCATCCTTAGGACCTCACATATGCTAGGCAACTGCTCTACCACTGAGCTGCACCTTCAGTCCCTTTTTTAATTTTTATTTGGAGACACAGTCTTGCTAACATAGACAGGCTGCTTCTGGGTTCAAAATCACAATCCTGCTGGTTCTGCACCGAGCTGTCAATTTTCATTTGTAAGAGTGGCTAAAATGTAAACTTTTACTCAATAAAGATTCATTAGCTTTATTTTTTCTTTAAGTAACAGCTCACCTGAAAGTCTAAAGGTGCTTTATAACTCAATTTATTAAGAACTAATCATTGTGGCCAAAATTCAAGCTCTGAAGGACTTTCTGGTTATATTAGTTTTCAAAATATAAGTATAATATAGTTAATATTTTCCTTTTTAAAATTGTGGTAACATGTACATAACAAAAATTATCTTTTCTTTTTTTTTCTTTAGTTTTTATTTTTGATACAGGGTCTCACCATGTACCCCAGGTTGCCCTTAAATCCTCCTGTTTCAGCCATCCCAGTGTTGGGATTACAAATGTGCACCAACACACCCAGCTCTAATAATTTAACCATTTTTTTCAGCATGTTGGGGTGTTGAATCAAGGGCCTTGTGCATGCTAGGTAAAGTGCTCTACTTCTTTGTTTATTTTGAGACAGGGTCTCAATATTGTGCAGACTGACTCTTGGCCTCGAACTCATAATCTTTCTGCCTCAGTCTCCTGAGCTGCTGGGATTACAGATGTATGCCACAACACCTGGCCATTTAAACCTCCTTGTTTTGGTGCAATACTGAGGGGTTGAATCCAGAGTGTTCCACCACTGAGCCACATCTCCAACAGCACAATTAAATGGTTTTAACTACATTCACATGGGTGTGCAACACAATTCTTTTTGTAAGAATTATATAATATAGTTAAAAAATTGTTAAAATTATTAAGATTTTTTTCAATAATACAATATTTCAATAAATATTATTTAGGGATTACTTTCTCTTTAGAGAGTTGCTTTATATCCTCTAGTTCACTAGAGAGTCTTTCTATTTCTCTCTGTGCTTGGACTTGTTGACGATGAGCCTCCACCAATTCTGTATGAGAGTTCTGCATCTGCTCCTGAGTTAGTCTCAATTCTTGCCCCAAATCTATGGCCTCCTTGTACTGAGTGGCAATGTACTGTTCCTGTTCTTTCAGAACCTGAAAAACACAACGTATTTATAGGTTTCAGATGAAATATATAGTTATAACTTATTTCTTATTCTGATTTATTTTTTAATAAGTGAATTTCTCCCTCCCAACTAAGTCCCTAAAATATTTAACCTATAATGAGCATCGCCCATTACGAAACTGATTTTGAGATATTGGGGATTAAATACAGGACCTGTGCAAATACTCTGCCACTGGGCTATATTCTCAGACCTTTTTTAAAATTTGCGTTTTGAGACAAGGTCTTGCTACATTGCTATGTTTGAAATTGGCCTCAAACTTGTAATCCTTCTGGCTCAGCCTCCTGAGAGGCTGAGATTACAAGTATGTATCACTATGCCCGGCTAAAGTCTTATTGATATATTTTGCATGACTTTAATATATGCAAGCTGCACAATCCTTTATAATTATGAACGTAACATTTATGAGAAAATGCATAATAGTATGAAGAAGAAAAAGAAGTTAACATTCAATTATCCACGTCAAAAATGGAGATTTTGTTGGCCTGGATAATTAAAATATACTACTAATGCACACAGCTGGGTTAAGATCATGATCTTATTTTCTATGAAAGTAAAACTTGTCCACTGGGGCTATTACTCTGCCTGAAATGTTTTTATATTACTCAGTTAAGTCCCTATAAAAGTATAGGTTGAGCAGCCCTAACCTGAAAATTCAAAATCTGAAATACTCCAAAAAATAAGAAACATTTTTGGTACCAAAATGATACCACAAGTGGAAAATTCTGTACCATGAAACTCTATTTCAAGCACAAAATTATTAAAAATATTGTATAAAATTATATTCCGGTTCTATGTATAAGGTACACAAGTGGAATTCTGTATTTAGATTTGGACCCCATCACCAAGTTATCTCATTATATATGTGAAATTCTAAAATCCAAACAAATTCAAAATATGAAATACTTTCAGTACCAAGCCTTTTGGATAAGGTATAGTCAACTTGTATTGCTTCTTAGAGAAAGAAAAAAAAAAAATCAATGAAAATTATGTCATTTGTAAATCAGCTGAGAGAGATAGGTTAAACAGTAGGTAATGACACTTGACTTCAAGGAAGAAGAGGGAAAGAAACCAATCCAAATCACTAAAGTCTTGATGTTTGGAATGGAGAAAGGTTGTAAGTAAATATAAATCCTGTGTAAATATTTTCAGGCATTCTTTGTTGTTGTTGAGTTGGTAAGTGCAGTTGAGTCAGGTCTGACTCATAGCAACCCTATGTACAACAGAACGAAACACTCCCAACACTGTGCCATGCCCAGCACTTTGTCAGTGCTTCTATGAAATGATAGCATCAGTAATCATTTCCCCCAAACCACACTGGGGCCCAAATTTGCTCTCAGAGACTCTGCTTGATGTATGTGTATAACCAATTCAACAAGTACTTATTCATGTTTACTATGTGGTATATAGAGTTCTAGGGGTTGAGGACACAGGAGTGAACAAACAGACAAGGTGGCTACCATTATAGAGTTTATATTCTATAGGGATAAGTACAATCAGTCAAATATAATAAAGAGATATATCTGAAGTTCTAAAATTTGAATATTTAAAAATAAGAAAGTTATATCCATTAGAGCTCATGGAAGCAAATTTAATTTTTAAAAAGGTAAGTGGGTTAATGGGTTAATCAGTCAAATTGATGGTATCATGTCATTAAACTTCTGGTAACACAATGTACTAGGCCTCAGTAATGTACAATTATCTCTTTTTACTCTTCTTGGGGGAATGAACTTAGGGCCTTGTGCATACTTTACAAGCACTCTACCACTGATCTGCAACCCCAGCTCATTCCTTACTTTTTAATCTTGACACAGGTTTTTGCTAAATTATGCAGGCTACCTCGGGCCTCAAACCTGTGATCCTCCAGAGCTCTGGATGGAGTTCCCCAAGGACAAAAGACTGTATCTCATTGTCTTTGCCCATACTTAAACCATCACAATAAAATATTTTTAAAGGTCAAAGATACTAATAGCATCTGCACAAATAAGTAGCCTAAAAATACTTATAGCAGTTTTCATATATTAAAACCAAACAGTTTAGAACAAAGATTGATTTCACTCTTTGGAGAACATTATTTTTTCGTTAGGTGGAAAATAATTTGCTTACATTTTCCATTTCTTTCATTCTTTGTTGTGTTCTTTCACTTTCTTTTTTCAGTTGACTTATCTCCTGTTCATTTTGTAGCATTACAAACTCCTTTTCTCGAAGCTGTTCTTTGGCATTTTGCAATTTTTCATTTAAACTTTCTACCTGAATTTTAAACAGATGAGCATTATCAATATAACTAAGGAAATATAATTTAATCATATCTCTGCTCTAATTTAAGTCATACTTTAAACATTCATATCTAAGATATCTAAAAGCAGGCCAACCATGGTAGTATACACTTGTAGTCTCAATACTTGGGAGGCTGAGGTAGGAGAATTTTGAGTTTGAGGCCAGCTTGGGTTATACAGTATGTTTGAGGTCAACCTGGGCTACACAGTAAGATCCTGTCTCAAAAAATAAAAATAGAAAAGTTAGGCACTGTGGTACATGGCGATAATCATAGCAATTAGGGAGGCTAAGGCAGGAGGACCATGAGTTCAAGGTCAGAGGCAGCCTTCAGAACTTAGTCAGACCCTGTCACAAAATAAAAAACAATAAAAGGGCCAGGTGCTGTGGGCACATGCCTGTAATCCCAGCAATTTAGGAGGTGGAGGCAGGAGGATGACTGGTTTGAAGCTAAAAGCACTGTGCATAACTTAGTGAGATCTTGTCTCAAGATTGAAAAAAAAAGGAGAGGGCTGGGGGTTCAGCTCAGTGGTAGTGTGTGTGCAAATGCACAAGGCCCTATGTTCAGCCCCCTAGTGCCAAAAATAAATAAATAAATAAATAAAAATAAATTAAAAAATGAAAAAATAAAAAATAAAAATAAAAATAAAAAAAGAGAATAAGGCTACAATATGAGGACCTAGACACAAATAAACGGTAAATACATATATACATATATACATCATCTAAAAACAAAGTATAAAAATGCATTTTTATTAAGACAGCCACAATTTGGAAATAAGCATAAGAATTCTACCTAACAGGACATTTATATGTATACATAAAGTATATTTAAAAAGATGAAAGTCTCAATCACAATTTGTATAAGACAGGTATATTAAAAAATGTTACATGACTATGAGTAATTTTATAGGTAATATTTATCTATGAGGTAAAAATTATAGTTGGAGAAAACAAAGTCTCCTTCCCACTGTGTTCTTTCCTCAAAGGCAGTTTCCAGAATTACTTGCAAATCCCTCCAGAAATACTATACACATACTCTCACATGTACATATTTGTGATAAGTAGATGGACACAGTGATATAAGAAATATTATAACCAAAATAACATTAAGAGGAGAAAAAGATTACTAAGTAGCATGTACAAGATGATTAAAATTATGCAATGTTTTATACATATTCTAAAAGAAAGCCATAGTCAGGAACAATGGTGCACATCTGTAATCCTAGCTACTCAGGTGGCAAAGGCAGGAAGATCACTTGAGGCCAGCCTGGGCAACATAGCAAGACCCAGTCTCAAAAAAAAAAAAAAAAAACAACCACAAAAAATGTATTATGTGAATGGGTATGTATAGTTATGGAGTTATTTTTTAAGCAACTTAAAATATGTAATTTTACAATAATTACCTGTTTGTTGCATTCTTTAAGTTCCAATTCTGATTTCTCCAAAGTGCCCTCTAATTTAATTATTTTTTGTTCCATTTCTCCTCTGTGTTCACGAATAGTCATATCCAAATGTGTGACCTAAATACAAAAGTAATATTATGCTGTTTATTTCAATTTTATTCTGATATAAAAAATTGCCTGGTTGGCATGTGCTTTGGAATTTTTTATAATAGATGTAACTGAAAGACAATCCAATCTCTAATTATTTTTTAAATAAGAAAAATAAGCATTATTTACTAATATTTTAATCTGAGCCTCATGTGTATGTTACAGAAACTTAATAAGATATGATTAGTTCATATGTGATAAATAAAATGATTCAGATTTCATTCTATGCTAAGTAAAAACGGCGAAATAATGCCTTCTGGATATTTTTGTTCCTCTAAAACTTGGCTGAGAATAACTCTTTTAATCTCATTTTCTTCTGATATAGATTAAGATAAGAGATCAAAAGGCTCAGCTACTAACATAATCCTCATTCTCAAAACCTCCTGGCTGGGTTGTAGCTCAGTGGAAGAGAGCTTGCCTAGCATGCCTGAGGCTCTGGGTGAGATCTCCACAAAAAAAAAAAAAAAAAAAAAAAAAAAAAAAAAAAAAAAAAAAAAAAAAAAAAAAAAAAAAAAAAAAAAAAAAAAGAAAAGAAAAAAGAAAAAAACAAAAAAGGTTTTTAGCCAGGTATGGTAGCACATGCCTGTAATCCCAGCACCTGGAAGGCTAAGACAGCACGATCTCAAGTTCAAGACCAGCCTGGGCTACATAGTGACTCTGTCTCAACAAACAAACAAACAAAACCTCAAAACACATACTTATTGTAAAAATATCAAGAGAAATAATATATATTTGTAACTTAAAAAATACTTATGTGCAGAGAAAAAATGAACACACAATAAATGCTCATTTGACCAAACATTGGTGACTTCTGAAACGCATATAGTTGTGTCATAAGAGAAAATTTCGTTGAAATATAATTAAGGAAATCAACCTGAGCTGCTCTTTGTTTTAGCTCCCAATTTCTCTCCTTTAGTGCCTGATCCATTTCAAGGAGTTCTTGCTTTTTGTCTTCAATTTCCATCTTGCATTCTCTACAATTTATCAAAGGAAAAAGAACAAAGCAGATATTAGAAATACTATAGTTTTTAAAAGTTAGGCTAACTATGTTACTTTTCCTATAAATTAAAAGCAATAAAATATGGGTAATTAACTCAGATTGAAAGGACTCAAAATAAAGGAATAGTGCATAAAGAAAATAACTGAGAACAAAAAGTTCACTAAAACTGTACCATTATACACACTTAAGCTAATTGTTAAATTAATCCCCGGGCTCTAATATAAATCAATGTAAGAAAATTTTTTTAAATTGTATATTCTTCATACACAGATCAAGGGAGTGCTAAAAACCTTTTACATATAACAGCTGTGATTTTATTACAATAGAATGAAGCATTTATCTCATGGTCCATAAATGATCCCTGATGTCCATAAATCAGCCAAGGATCACTGTATTGCTTTAAGTTACATTGTTTTTGTTGTTTGCCTTTTTTGTGGTACTGGGGGTTGAACCCAGGGCCTCACACTTGCATACTTTGCAAGTGCTGTACCACTGAGCTGCACCCCTAGCCCATTTTTTAACCTTTTTTTTTTGAGACAAGAGTCTCGCTAAATTGTGCAGACTGCCTCTGGTCTCCAACTTGTGATCTTCCTGCCTCTGTCTCCTAAGTTGCTGGGATGACAGCTGTGTGCCACCGGTCTGGTGCTGTTGTTTGCTTTTGTTTTCATGGTAGTGGGGACAGAATTCAGGAGCTCAAACATGCTAGGCAAGCACTCTACCTGAACTATATCCTCAGTTGTATTTATCATGGGGATTTTACTCAAAATGATGTCTTATACACAATGAGTACTAAAGTCTAATGTAAAAACATTTAAAAATATTTTTAATAAAGCCTAGCTATCCTAAAACCCTAACTTATATATAATTTTATATTATAAAAAAGGCTAATATTAGTCGGGGGCAGTGGCACACACCTGTAATCCCAGCAACTCAGGAGGCAGAGGCAGAAGGATTGCAAGCTCAGGACCAGAGGCAGTCTGCATAACTTAGTGAAGCCCTGTCCCAAAAAGTAAAAAAAATGGCTGAGGGTGCAGCTCAGTGGTACAGCACTTCCAAAGCATGTAGGCACAAGGCCCTGGGTCAACCCCCAGTACAGGAAAAAAAAAAAAAAAAAGGCTAATATTCACACAATTTTAAGACTTCTACCACTCTGAAGCCTATGATCAGAGAATTCTAATTTGGAACTCTTAAGTTCTGATATGACACAGATTGAGAATGCTCATCTTGGAAATTGTCATATGGTCTTCCAGCCTGAAATATGAAACAATATTGATAAAGGTATTGATTTTTAAAAGTAGATTACAAACTTCTTTGCTGTTGTTAGGTGCTGCAGAGTCAGGTCCAACTCATAGCAACCTTCATAGGGCTTTCAATGGCTGACTGTTTGGGATTGCTTTGGGAGTGGATTGCCATGTCCTTCTTCCATAAATTTCTTTAATGAGTTAATATTATTCTAAGAGTCTCAAAAATTATAATAGAAAGCTTAAAATATACACAACACATACACACACACACACACACACACACACACACACACACACACACACCCTAAATTGTCTATCAATTTATCCATCCAGTTTTTTTTGTTTGTTTGTTTTGAGACAGAATCTCACTACGCAGCCCAGGGTGGCCTTGAACACAGTATCCTCCTGCTTCCTGTCTCGGACTCCCAAGTGCTGGGATTATGGGCATGCATCACAATGCCCAGATACTAATATTCTTTCTTATTTTTAGTGGTTCTAGGAATCGAACTCAGGACCTTATACATACCAGGGAGGTACTCTATCATCAAGCTATACTGCCAACCCCTAAAAGTAATATTTTAAAAAATATGAAATTAATTCTAAAGAAAATTCTTACTTCTGTCTATGCAAAGAGCTAAGCTTCTAAAATTCATCTATTTGTTACAACTTATGATTTCGCTATTTATTTCTTTCATACACACATTCACTAACATTGATTTAGCAAATATTTAATGGATACTTTCTGTCCTCTAGGATTCTAAGTACTGATTTAAGATTTAAGAGTAAACAAGATAGATATCCCTAGTCTCATGGAGTTTATATTCTAATAGATCTGGAATAAAAGACAGACAATAAATAATAAACCACTAAACAAGAAAAATATCATAATATTAACTATTATGCTAAAGCATGAAATAGGGTGATGAGATAGTAACTGGGTTGCTTCTTGTGGGGACTGAGATGACAGAGTGGTTCAAGCCACTTTGAAGAAAAGCAGCCAGGTAAAGGTGCCTTGCTGTCCAGGCGTCCAGCCCGCACTGCCCTCAAGACATGAAGCCATTTGGTTCCTGCTTTTCCCTTGAGGCTATGTAACTAAACCATCCCCTCTTAGCTTGTTTAAGATCCCTGCCTGCATATACTGAGTGGGCAGGATATGCTGAAATAGATAACATATAACCTGATTATATTTTACAAGGATATGTTGGTCCTTAGAGTAAATGTTAACTGCTGACCCTCCCTCATCCCTCACCCTTACTTTGATGTAACAAAACCCCTAATAAAAGGAGACAGAGGAATGGCTCAGGGTGGTAGTGTTCCCAAAGAACAATGGAACCCCTTGGTCTCCCTCACGCTAAGTTTTGGCATCTGAGTAGTTAATTCTTTGTTCGTGCACTCATGCTGCTGGACAGATGCAGCAGCTTCTTTAGAGTAGGTAGTCTATTAAGGATTCTCTGAAGTAATGGGAAGGGAAAGAAGCTGGCCATAGAACCATCACTCCAGACAAAAGAAACATCTATGGCAAAACTCTTATGGTATAAACAAATTTGGTGAGTTTTAGGTACAACAAAAAGGCCAGGAGCAAACAGAGTAGTAATGAAATGAGGTCAGGGAAGTAGGAAACTGATCATGTGGGGTTTTGTATTATAAGATAAGGAATTTGGATATTATATATTTTTAAAACTATGGTAAAACACATATAAGACATCATTTTAACCATTTTAAAGTATACAATTCAATACTATTAAGTACATTCACAATGCTATGCAATTATTACCACTATACATTTCCAGGTCTTTTTTATTATAACAAAAGGAAATCACATAGTCATTACCAGTTATTTTCCATTATCCCTTCCACCAGCCCTTAGCATCTGCTTATCTGTTTTCTATCTCTCTGGATTTGCCAATTCTGGAAAATTCATATAAATGGAATTATGCAATAAGTGCCTAGATTTTTTTCACTTTATGATCGTTTTGTGTGAGGGTATGCTTTTTTTTTTTTTTTTTGACACAAAGTCTTGCTGTGTAGCCTAGGCTGACATGAAACCTGCTTTTTGTAGACTAGATTGGGTTCCAATTTATGTCAATCCCTCCTGCCTCAGCCTCCTGAATGCTAGGATTATAGGTGTGTGCTACCATGCCCAGCTCAGTATAATGTTAAGGTTAATCCATTTTATAGTATATATAGATATTTTCCCCCACATGTCTGTCAGTTTGCCACACTGTGGGGGCTTGAGTGTTTCGATGAGGCTGAAAGCTACGCCAATGGTATCTCAGATACCAGCAGGGTCACCCATGGTGGACAGGTTTCAGCTGAGCTTCCAGACTAAGACAGACTAGGGAGGAGGCACTGCCAGATCACACCTGAAACAACTAGCCATTGAAAATCCTACGTATAGCAAAGAAACACTGTCAGATGTAGTGCTGGAAAATGTGCCTCCCAGGTTGGAAGGCACTCAAAAGACTACTGGGGAAGAGTTGCCTCCTCAAAGTAGAGTCTACTGTGACTGAGGGAAATGGAGTAAAGCACCAGGGACCTCCATTTGCTGATGTGGCATGACTCAAAATGAGGAGAAACAACTGTAAACATCCATTAATAATTGGAACATGGAACGTATGTAGTATGAATCTAGGAAATTAGAAATCATTAAAAGAGAAATGGAGCGCATAAACATTGACATTCTAGGCATCAGTGAGCTAAAATGGACTGGCATGGGCTGATTAGAGTCAGATAATTATATGGTCTGCTATGCTGGGAATGATAAACTAAAGAGAAATGGGTTGCATTCATCATCAAAAAAGACATTTCAAGATCTGTCATGAAATACAATGTTGTCAGTGATAGAATAATATCCATATGTCTACAAGGAAGGCCAGTGAATATGACTATTATTCAAATTTATGTACCCACCACTAAGGCCACAAATGAAGAAAGGGAAGATTTCTACCAGCTTCTGCAATCTGAAATAAATCAAACATGCAATCAAGACATACTGATAATCACTGGTGACTGGAATGCAAAGGTTGGAAACAAAGAAGGCGGCCCAGTAGTTGGAAAATATGGTCTTGGTGACAGAAATGAAGCTGGAGATCACATGACAGAATTTTGACAGACCAATGACCTTTTCATTGCAAATACATTTTTTCAACACCATAAACGGAGACTATACACATGGACTTCACCAAATGGAACATATAAGAACCAAATTCACTACATATGTGGAAAGAGACAATGGAAAAGCTCTGTACAAAATGTCAAAACAAGACCAGGTGCTGACTGTGGATCAGACCATCAACTTCTCACATACAAGTTCAAACTGAAGCTGAAGAAAATTAGAACAAGTATACGAGAGCCAAGGTATGATCCTGAGTATATTCCACCTGAGTTCAGAGACTACCTCAAGAATAGGTTTAATTCATTAGACACAAATGATAGGAGACCAGATGAGTTGTGGCATGACATAAAAGATAACATTCAAGAAGGAAGCAAAAAGTTCTTAAAAAGACAAGAAAAAAAGACTAAATTATATGTCAAAAGAGACACTGGAACTTGCCCTTGAACATCCAGCAGCTAATGTAAAAGGAAGACATGATGAAGTTAAGGATCTAAACAGAAGATTTCAAAAGGCAGCTCAAGAAGACAAAAACAAATATTATAGGGACATGTGCAAAGAGCTGGAGGCAGAAAACGAAAAGGGAAGAACACACTGTGTATTTCTCAAGCTTAAGGAAGTGAAGAAAAAAATTCAAGCCTCAAGTGGCAATTGTGAAATATTCTATAGGGAAAATATTAAATGATCCAGGAAACATCAAAAGAAGATGGAAGGAATACACAGAGTCATTATACAAAAAAGAATTGGTAGATGACCAACCATTTCAAGAGGTTGCATATGAAGAGGAACCAATGATATTGAAGGACAAAGTGGAAACCGCCTTGAAAGAACTGGGGAAACACATGCTCCAGAAATTGATGGGATACCAATAGAAATGTTTCAACAAACAGATCCAGCACTAGAGGTGTTAACATGTTTATGCCAGCAGATTTGGAAAATAGCTATGTGGTCAACTGACTGGAAGAGATCCATATTTGTGCCTATTCCCAAAAAAGGGGATCCAACTGAATGTGGAAACTATCGGACAATATCGTTAATATCACACTCAAGCAAAATTTTACTGAACATCATTCAAAAGCGACTGCAACAGTATATAGACAGGGAATTACTGGAAAATCAAGCAGTATTCAGAAGAGGGCAGGGAACCAGGACATCATTGCTGATGTCAGGTAGATATTAGCCAAAAGTAGAGAATATCAGAAAGATGTCTATGTTTTATTGACTGTTTTATTTATTTATGCAAAGGCATTTGATTGTGTGGATCACAATAAATTATGAGTAACACTTCAGAAAATAGGAATACCAGAGCCCCTAATTGTACTCATGAGAAATCTGTATGTGAACCAGGAGGCAGTTGTTTAAATAGAACAAAGAAACACTGTCTGGTTTAAAGTTGAGAAAGGTGTATGTCAGGGCTGTATACTTTCACCATATCTCTTCAGATTATATGCTGAACAAATAATCCAAGAAGCTGGACTTTATGAGGAAGAACACACCATCAGGATTGGAGGAAGACTCATTAACAACCTGCATTATGCAGATGACACAACTCTGCTTGCTGAAAGTGAAGAGGATTTAATATATTTACTCACAAAGCTCAAATATCATAGCCTTCAGTATGGGTTGTGACTAAATATCAACAAAATAAAAACCCTTTCTATTGGGTCAGTATGCAACTTCACGATAAATGGAGAAAAGATTGAGGTTGTCCAAGATTTTGCTTTGCTTGGCTCTATAATCAACACCTGTGGAAGCAGCAGTCAAGAAATCAAAAGATGCATTGCTCTAGGAAAAGCTGTAGCAAAAGATCTCTTTAGAGTATTGAAAAATAAAGATGTCACATTGAAGATGAAGGTGCATCTGACTCATGCCATGGTATTTTTAGTCGTATCATATGGTTGTGAAAGCCAGACATTGAACAAGGGAGACAGGAAAAGAATTGATGCTTTTGAATTATGGTGCTGGAGACGTCTATTGAATATACCATGGACTGCCAAAAGAACCAACAGATCTGTCCTAGAAGAAGTGCAACCAGAGTGCTCCTTGGAAGCAAGAATGGCCAGACTGCATCTTACATATTTCGGGCATGTATTTAGGAGAGATCAATCCCTGGAGAAAGACATCGTGTTTGGGACAGTGGCATGTCAACATAAAAAAGGAAAACCCTTTACTAGATGGACTGACACAGTGTCTGGAACAATGGGCTTAGACACAAACAAGATCATGTGCCTGGCACAGAATTGGTAAGTGTTTCGATCTCCGGTACATAGGGTCGCTATGAGTCAGTCTCAACTCAACGGCTTCTAACAACAACATAGGTATTATAATCCTTGTATCTGCATCTACCATGAGTGGCTTGCTGGTAAAGTGTCTGAAAAAACATGTGTTGTGAGGTTTGGGTTTAACACCACAGTTTCACAAGAAGAAGAAAAAAAATAATAATAATGTAAGCAGCGAGACCAGTTTGGAAGCCATAGCAACAGAATAGGTCAGAGATGATGATTGTATGTGCTAAAGTGGTAACAGAAAGGAGGCCAGGAAATCAATGGATTTTAGAATATGTTTTGGAAATAAAGTTGGTAACAGCTGCTAGTAAGCTAGATGAAAAAAGAGATGGAAATAGGTAACAGTAACCTATCCTATAGATTTCTGATTTGATTAATTTTATAATATTGAAAATGGGGAGGGGTAGGTTGTTGTTGCTAGGTGAAGTCGAGCTGGTTCAACTTACAACAACGCTATGTACAACAAAAAGAAACGCGTCCCTCAACTCTGTGCCAGGCATACAATCTTATGTTTAAGCCCATTGTTGCAGACATTGTGGCAATCCATCTAGTTGAGGGTCTTCTTTTCTTTCGTTGACCTGTCACTCTCTCAAACATGATGCCCTTTTCTAGGGATTGGTCACATCACACCATGTGTCCAAAATACGTAAGATGCAGTCTAGTAATCCTTACTTCCATGGAGCACTTAGGTTGAACAACTTCTAGGACAGATCTGTTGGTGCTTTGGGCAGTCCATGGTATATTCGATATTTATCTCAAGCACCGTAATTCAAAACCATCAATTCTTCTCCTGTCTCCCTTATGCAATGTCCAGACTTCACAACCATATGATGCGACTGAAAATACCATGGCATGAGTCAGATGCACCTTCGTCTTCAATGTGACATCTTTACTTTGCAACACTTTAAAGAGGTCTTTTGCAACAGCTTTTCCTAGAGCAGTGCATCTGTTGATTTCTTGACTGCTGCTTCTGTGGGTATTGATTATAGAACTAAGTAAAGCAAAATCTTGGAAAACCTAGGTCTTTTCTCCATTTATCATGAGGTTGCTTACTGACCCAATTGTAAGGATTTTTGTTTTGTTGATGTTGAGATGCAATCCATACTGGAAGCTGTGTTTTTTGATTTTTATCAGTAAATGTTTCAAATTCTCTTCACTTTCAACAAGCAAACCTGCATAATGCAGGTTGTTAATGAGCCTTCCTCCAATCATGACGCTGCAACTTCTTCATAAAGTCCAGCTTCTTGGGTTATTTGGTCAGCATAGAGTTTAGGAGGTACAGTAAAAGGATACAGTCCTGACAGATACCTTTCTTGACTTTAAAGTGTCTCCTTATTCTCTCTGATTGACTGCCTCCAGGTCCATGTACATATTCCTCATGAGTACAATTAAGTGCTCTGGTGTTCCCATTCTTTGCAATGTTATCCAAAATTTGTTAGGCTCAACACAGTCAAATGTCACTGCATAATCAATAAAACATAGACAGACATCTTTCTGGTATTATCTACTTTCAGCAATGATATCCCTGGTTCCACGCCCTGTTCCAAATCCAACTTGATTTTCCAGCAGTTCCTTGTCAACATACTGCTGCAGTCACTTATGAATGATCTTTAGCAAAATTTTACTTGTGTGTGATATTAATATTGTTCATTAATTTCCACATTCAGTTGGACCCCTTTCTTGGGAATAGGCACAAACATGGAACTCTTCCCATCAGTTCGCCAGGAAGCTGTTTTCTAAATCTCTTGCCATAAACAAGTGAGTACCTTTTGGGCTGCTTCTATTTGTTGTAATACCTTAATTGCTGTTCCATCAATTACTGGAAACTCGTCTTTCACCAATGCCTTCAAGGCAGCTTCCACTTCTTCCTTCAGTACAATTGGTTCCTGATCATATGTAACATCTTGAAATGGTTGCTCATCCACCAATTCTTTTTGGTATTATGACTGTGTATTCCTTTCACCTTCTTTTGATGTTTCCTTCATTGTTGAACGTTTTCCTAAAAATTTCTTGCCACTTGAGGCTTGAATTTTTTCTTCAATTCTTTAAGCTTGAGAAAAAGAGAATGTGTTCTTCCCTTTTGGTTTTCTGCCTCCAGCTCTTTGCACATGTCACTATAATATTTGTTTTTGTCTTCTTGAGCTGCCCTTTGAAATCTTCTGTTTAGTTTTTTAACTTTGTCATTTGTTCCTTTTACTTTAGCTACTCATTGTCCAAGAGCAAGTTTCATAGTCTCCTTTGACATGTAACTTGGTCTTTTCTTTTTTCCTGTCTTTTTAATCGCCTTTTGCTTTCCTCATAATTATAAGGAAATAAATGAGTTGTGTTTTGGCCAAGTTTGAGATGTGTCTTAAAATATCCATGTGGAAACAAGTAGGTAGATGGACATTTAATCAGGAGTTTGAGAAAGACGTAAATACTAGGGAAGTGGGCTTGGAAATGTCTGATGTAGTATTTAAGGCTACATGAAATTTAAGGATAAGTTCATAGACAGAGAAGGGGGTCCTACCTTGAATCCTGGGGTATGACATCTAAGTTTCTGGGTCTCTTGCTCTTCTTTACCTTGTTCTCTATTACATATTTTACACCTGGTTTATAACTCTATTTTCCTTTTCTGCATCTATGGGAATACTTTGGCTCTGGTTAGTTTTCTACCTTTGCTCACTATAGATGTGTACTGGCATAGCATTTTATATTATCACTGTTAATCTAAGAATATAGGTTTCAGAGTTGGACAAACTTACGTTTAATTCTCTTCACTAGACCCGACATTGTTTTACTACTTCGTGCGTTTTATTTAATTTTCTTAAGCCTCAGTCTTCTCAACTATAAATAGGTGATAACAGCCAGGTACAATAGTACATGCCTATAATGCCAGCACTCAGGAGGTTGAGGCAGGAGGATCACAAGTTTGAG
Source organism: Pedetes capensis (assembly GCA_007922755.1). Lineage (NCBI taxonomy): Eukaryota > Metazoa > Chordata > Mammalia > Rodentia > Pedetidae > Pedetes > Pedetes capensis. The sequence goes on along the minus strand of VMDO01008291.1, from coordinate 55,541 downwards.
GCCAGCCTGGGCTACACTGCGAGTTCCAGGCCACTGTGAGCTATAGCATGAGACCTTGTCTTAAAAACCTAAACAAACAAATAAATAAGTAAAAAGGTGATAATACATATCTCATAGGTTTTTTGTTAAGGAAATAAGTGAGATAATACATGAAGTCTCTGGCATAGTCCTGGCTTAAAATAAGGGCTTAATACAGAGAATAGTATTATTGCTGTTGCTACTGCTGCTATTAACTACTACTACTGAGGCAGGACAGAAAGACAAAAAAATTTAGGGGACATGGAAGGGGGGAAAAAAATCCTTGCCCCAGAATCTGATTATATCTCCCACTGGCTGAGAGCCAACAATTTCAACACAACTGACAAAATCAGTGAAGATGGCCTACATGGAGACAGTGCTCATTTTCTTAAGATCTCAAACAATTGTGTTAAAAGTAATACATAGATTATTCACATTTAAGGGTCAGAATGTTTATGATCTTTGAGTTTATCTTTGTTAGTACTCCTTTCCCATCTTTAAACCTAAACACCTCATAAAACCACCTTACAGTTTCATTTATGAAAGGAAAATTCTTTAAGATTAAAAATAAGTAAACCAGGTCATATTTTTTTACTTAATTTTTAAAATTAACTTAATTTTAAGCTTCTCTTAATCTTTAAACTAGGTTGTAAATTATATCCTTGAAGCAATGTAAGTTCAAAAGCTACAAAAACATATATGTAGCTATTGTTACTTACGAGAAGGATCTGACAGCCCACTTCCAAAAAACAATCAGCCATTGAAAACCCTCTGAATAGCAGAGAAGCACAGACAATAGTGTTTCACTGTTGTACACAGGGTTGCTATGAGTTGGACACAACTTGATGGCACCTAACAACAAATAACAAACTATTGTTAAGACACTCAGGTATAAGTCTCTCTCTTGAGCTCTCATCCATATCTTGGATGGATACTATTATTTTTTCTTAAGTGTCTTTCTCTCCAAAAACCTGTGCTTAAACCTAAGTGTGGATGGTCTTTTATCTCTACTTAATAAACTCACTAACTTTGTTTCACTCTGACTCACCCTAAAATTCTTTTTTATAACAGAACCAAGCACCCAGTTCAACCTGAATAGTGGCCACTTTAGTAGGGAACTCCTCTGGATGCAAGCAGCAGCACCTGGCTGTGTCATCTACTGCCACTGACACACCAGTACTCCTATTCCTACTCTGCTATCAGCCAATGCTGTGTGCTTGCCTAACATAAAAAGGTCCAAAAATTCAGGGTGGAAGTATTAGCAGCCAATAGCAACAGCTTGCTTAGTTAGATGGCACATGAAGTGGGCTGACTAAAATAACCCACAGTGAGTCAAAGGCAGTTGAAAACTTTGGATGTCTAAAATTCAACAACAAATTTTACTCTATCACCCAAGGACTCAGATTAATAAAGGAAACTTTTATAATTGTGATACCATTTCTTATTACTTAACTCACCTAAGTTCAGCTGTGAGATCCTTTATAGTAGTGTACTTTTCCTCTAGTGATAACTGAGCCTTCTGTAGTACATCTCTCAATTCCTGCAGCTGTCTTAGAGTACTTTTTAATTCCCCATGAGCATTCTGCAGTTCAGTCTCCAGTACTTCCTGTTTCTGCAAAGTTTCTGTTAGTTCAGCTTCAGTGTGGTGCTGTAACTTTTCTAATTCCTTCACTATTAAGAGGAGAAAATAATTTTATTTTATTATTATTTCTTGTGATACTTGGGGATGAAACCCAAGTCCTCACACATACTTTACAAACACTGTACCACTGGGCTGTACCCCCAGACCATTTTTTATTTTTTATTTTGAGACAGGGTCATGGTAAGTTATTCAAGTTGCCTCTGGCCTCAATCTCATGATCTTCCTGCCTCTGCCTCCCGAGTTGCTGTGATTATAGGCATGTGACATTGCGCCGGGTTGGAGAGAATAAGTTTAGGACTATATATGTAAACCAGTTGTTATTAAAAACTTTATAAATAACTATAATTAAGAATATATAATCTTATAGAACTTTGTAAATACTGTAATTATAATTAAGGATATCCAATTTTACTGATCTATATAAGGCAAAATACTGAACATTTTTTGTCTCTTGCAGCCCAACCACCTCAAATTCCTATTTTACTCCACTTCTTAAGTATAAATACTGCTAACTGGTTGCCTACCAGCATTTGTTTTCTTTTCTAGTTCTGTCTTTGTCTGATCTAAGATCATATCTAATTGAGAGAGATGTATTGCTTTATTTTCTCCATCTCGTTTTAGGTGCATTATTTCTTTTTCCATTTTAGACAGGTCTTCTTTGTACTGATCCATCTCAAGTTTTACTTGCCTAATTAAAAAACAAACAAACAGGTAATTCAGACAAAAACCAACAGACTTGTCCTGACTACACAAAGTCTATATGTTATATGAGGATAAATATCAGCAAAATGTCTAGTCAGAATGTTAAATCACCATTTATATATTCTTAAGCTCCAACTAAAAGATTACTATTCTTTACACATTATATGCCAGTAAATACATATGTTATTGTTTGGTGCAGTCTAGTTGGGTATGACTCATAGTGATCCTATGTACTACAGAACAAAATACTCCCCGACACATGCCATGCCAGGCACTATGTCAGTGCTTTTCTGCTATTCATAGAGTTTTCAATGGCTGATTGTTTCAGGAGTGAGCTGCCAGGTCTTTTTCCCATTTTTGCAAGGCTGGGGATCAAATCCAGGGCCTCAGAGTGCACAGAGCAAGCCCTCTATCAACTGAGCTAAACCTCAGCTCCAAATATAAATGTACTACCTGGTAATATTTAACAAGGCTAGCAGTTTTTTTTAAAAATCTAACTACACATAATTTTATAAAACTTCATATGTATTTGGACCCTCCAGGGATAGGCACCTCATTCATCAGGAATTTCTATTATCTGAAACAGATAATAAAGAAGCCAAGTAATCAAATTGTTCATCATTAAGGACAGAGTCAAGTAGGTCCTTTTTATTCAAGCCTATATTGTTACAATTATCTTTTTTAGCCAGGGGTGGTGGCACACACCTGTATTCACAGTGACTCACGAGCCTGAGTAAGGAAGACTATGAGTTTGAGGCCAGAGGCAGCCTGTGAAACTTGGCGAGATCCTGTCTCAAAATAAAAAAGTAAAAAAATGGGCTAGGAGTACAGCACAGTGGTACAGCACTTGCAAAGCATGCAAGCATGAAGCCCTGGGTTCAATCTCCAGTACCACAAAATAAATAAATAAATAACTAGATAGATAAATAAATAAATAAAGTCTGGGAATTCAGCTCAGTAGTAAAGCACTTGCCCAGCATGCATGAGGCCCTGGGTTCAACCCCTAGTGTTTCCAAAACAACAACAACAGTAGCATCAAGCTGTCTGAGTTGGATTTTAACTCAGAATATGTAACACAAAGAAAAGGGTAAGGGAATTCTAGATAACTGAAAATTAGTGATTTTAATGACTAACTTGATTTTTAGCTTAAAAGAAAGAAGAGTAGCTTGGGCATGGTGGAGTACACCTGTAATCCCACCACTTAGGAGGGTGAGACAGGAGACTAGCTTGGGACTATATAATGAGAATGTCTCAAACAAAAAAGTAAGAAAAGAAAGGAAAGGAAAGAGAGGAGAAAGGGCATGAGGGAATGAGAATGGTGGAACTTATGGATTAGAGGACCTAGTTGGGATGTATAATATTCAGATTTTGGAGAAACCTTAGATATTGCAAATGATAAGATCTAGGGTAAACCACAGGAGTTAGTGTCTGAGGTATTACAGAAATCTGGATTGTAAGAGAAGAAGAATTTATTTAAAAAGTGAGAACCTAATGTGTCAGATCAGCTAGATGTGTGAAGAATCAGGAGCAGGGTTGGAAAGAGAAACAGTAAGTCAGTGGTCTATGAGTGACAGCAACAGTGAGGGTGATATGAGCTTATGACATTAGGTTCACACAATATGGGACAGTACTTTCCACCTTGACCCAGTGGTATAAGAAATATGGGGAAAATTTTTCAATGTAGAAGGCTGGAGAGGAAGAAGGAATGTCCTCAAGAGAATGCTAGTTTCTGTTACAGCAAGAGAAAAGAAAAGATAATGAATATAGGCGATATCTCTCAGGATGGACTGTAAATTCCAGAAGGGGCAGCAGAAGTCTTTCAGAAGTTAGGATGAGGTGGGAGAAAGGAGAATATGTGGAGACCTTCCCGGGAATTAATGGGAGAGGCAAGGCTTGACCTGGAAACCTAGTACTTCTTTCTGGTATCTGACATAAAGATAAAAGTTATAATCTCATCAGCCCTCATGGACTCGAGGTAGACACTACCAGTAAGGCTGTTAAGAGAAGGCCTAAAGAACTATAGCGTTAGTCACAAACATGGGTTACCCTCCAGACCCTATTGAGAGAGTGGAGGATATCTGGGGAAGCAAGCAGCTACTCTGAGCACAAACGCCCTTTCTTTAACCCTGTCAATAGGGGAAAGGGAATACGGGAACATGGTTTTAGTTCTGGTACATAAATTGACTTTTGACTCCTGTTGGTACAAAGAAGGGTAGATTAATAAGTGTATTGTTAATGATGTCAATTCTTGTTGACAAAGCAGAAGAGGTCTGGGGAAGTTGGGTATTACTTTCCATTCCTTTGGATTCCTTTCTTGACCAATTAAATATTAATGTCTAAGCCCAGCCCAGTCAAATTAGATCAAAATCTTTGGATATAATTTAATCTAAAGGTGGGACCCAGGCATCAGTATTTTTTACAAGCTACTCAGGTTATTTTAATGTTCATTCCAGGCTGAAAATCCCTGTTTTAAGTTATTCTCTCCCATATAAAATTAGATCCCCTGTAAGTTTCCTCTAGGTGAGGACATCAGTGACTGCAACTTTGAATGTTATTCACAACTTAATACAACAGTTGCTGAGCCCATGACGTGTAAGAAACTGTGCTAGTTATGCTAATTGCTGTGCAGAACCCTAATATAAACCAGATATGATCTTTACTGTACAGAAAGGAAAGTATATTAAACTATATTATAAAAAAGGCATAATGAGGGGAACAAGAGAGATACAAACAAAATGATACAGGAACATAGTCTAAAAAGAACCCGAATTCCTCAGGCAAATGTTTTGTTGTACATTATCTAATTCTGAAACTCAGATACTATTGATATAAAAATGGGAAAGTAAAGAAAACTGACATTCACATTTTACCTGGAAGTACCAGTAAGCTCAATAACTTTTTGCCTTTTCAAATCTGCGTCATGTGTGGCTGCTTCATATTTCTCTTCCATTTTTCTCAACTTTTCAGCTGCACTTTCCCTTTGTTTTTGAAGCTCCTGTTCTAGCTTTGATACCTACAAAAGCAGTTCTCAGTAAGTAATTTGAATTCAATCACAGCTCAACATTATTCAGAAGAAAAATTTTTCTACTAAATACCAGTATATAGACTAGCCTATCACTGAGTTTTTAGATGTACTATAAAAATCAAACTAAGCCTGGTATGGTGGCATCCCAGTCACTCAAGAGACTGAGGCAAGAAATTCTCTTGAGCCCAGGAATTTGGGGCTAGTTTATGCAACATAGTGAGACCATATCACAAAACATAAAAATTAATAATAATAATAATAACAACAACAACAACAACAACAACAACAACAATAATCAAAGTATAGACCAGAAAGCAATGCTTTGAAACTATAAAAGCAAAATTATTTTTTAATAATAAAAATATTTCATTCACTTATATCTTTGTGGAAGTGGCTATATTGTAACACTGAAATAAGAGTTCTAAGAATTGAGCAAAGATGGAGGTATAGTTCACTGGTAGGACACTTACCCGACTTGTGTGAGGCCTTCAGTTCAACCCCCAAGTACCGCAAAAACAAAACAAAAAAAGAACTAAACAAAATAATAGTAAATGTTCTTTCTTTTCATTGTCCTCATTTGAAATGTTCTTTTTTCTTGTATTGTACTACCCTTTCTTTCTTCACAAATTCGCTCATTTCATGGATCCCAATACTCCCATTTGACCTCAAACTTTACAATTTGCATTTGCTCCTATTTTTCCTTCTGTTCTACAATAAAAGAAGTGTTTTTCCTCCTATGTAAGTCAAATTGCTTCTTAGGTGTTCTGGACTCAATTCCTACCCACCTTTTTTGTTGTTGTTGTTGTTAGGTGCCATCGAGTCGGTATCCAACTCATAGCGACCCTCATAGGGTTTTCAATGGCTGACTGTCTTGGGATTGCCTTGGGAGTGGATTGCCAGGTCCTTCTCCCATTTTTGTGGTGCGGGGAATTGAACTCGGGACCTCAGAGACTGCAGCGCAGTGCTCTACCAACTGTGCTAAATCCCAGCCCTACCCACCTTTTTAGGACCCTCATACTGTTAACTTCATATCTTCAATCTTCCTTTCTACTATTTGTTTGCTTTTTTTTGTGTGTTTGTGGTCTGGGGGTTGAAGTGGGGCCTCGCACTTGCATGCTCTGCAAGTGCTGGACCACTGAGCTGCACCCTCAGCCCATTTTTTTACTTTTTTTTGAGATAGGGTCTCGCTAAATTACACAGACTGCCTCTGGTCTCAAACTTGCGATCCTCCTGCCTCTGCCTCCTGAACCGCTGAGATTATAGGCGTGCACCACTGCGCCTGGCTTGTTTGCTTGTTTTTATAGCATTTAAAAATGTTTAAGACCTTCCTATTGTAAAAAACTTTCCTTCAAACCTCTGCCTCCCTCCACTTTTCACCCTTTCTTTCAACCCCTTCATAACTCAGCTTTTCAGAGTTTCCTATGTTTGTTACATTGTTGTCTCACTTTGCATTTATTCCTCAAACTAGAGCAAACTCATTATTCTTTGGAAACTGTGATTAAATCACCAGTGCCTTCCAAGTTGCTAATCATCAATAGACTTTTCCCAGCCCCAACTTACTTGACATTGATGCCAATAGCTCATCCTACCAACTGTCATTCCTTTCTTCATGAAATACATATTTTGGTTTTCATGTATCACATCCTTCAAGAATCTGTCCAAGTTCTTCTCACTTCTCATTCTATATTTTCTCCCTAGGTAATCTCAGTTACTTCATGTTTTCAATAAATACTTACATGACTGTGGTCTCAAGTTAACCTCTGCTTTTGACTTTAATATCTTCCCTGCTCTTCTAAAGTCCCTCACTAAATAACTAAATATAGATGATAAATCATTACTATCCATCACTCTAATTCAAGTTCTAAAAATAAAATTAAGACTACTCAGGGGCTGAAGGATAGTGGTAGAGAGCTTGCCTAGTAAACGTGAGGCCCTGGGTTCAATCCTGAGCACCACAAACAAAATAGTTCTCAGGTTAAAAGGGAAGGGAAATAAGGAAAATCTATTTTCTCTATTCTTGACTAAACAGCACAAATAAAAACAGAAAGAATCTAAAGATGAGTAATAATCTGAAAGGATCCAACATGAAGGCTGTGCACAGTGGCATACAAATAAAAAACAGAGACCATACAGAAGAAATTTTTAGATATAAACTACTGCAGACCATCAAAGAAATTAGAGAAGTGCCAGGCACAGTGGCGCATGCCTGTAATCCCAGCGGCTCAGGAGGCAGAGGCAGGAGGATTGCAAGTTCGAGACCAGAGGCAGTCTGTGTAACTTAGCGAGACCCTGCCCTGTCTCAAAAAGTAAAAAAGAAAAGGGCTCGGGGCGCAGCTCAGTGGTCCAGCACTTGCAAAGCATGCAAGTGCGAGGCCTTGGGTTTAACCCCCAGTACAGAAAAAAAAAAAATATTAGAGAGAACATAAAATTGTTAAACAAAAATTACAAAGAAATAAAATACCCAAATTAAAAATTCAAGTGAACCTGTAAAGGGAAAAAACAAAAACAAAAACAAAAACAAAAGAAAACTATAAAATCACTACAGAAATGAAAATTATTTAAAAGGAACAAGAATCATAATTGATATTGCAAAAATCAGAGTCAAATGACAAGAGATTTAGGAAGCAGGAGTCAAACAAAAATGTGATAAAGAAATACTTCTGGTTGAAGTTGTAGAGCAAGCATAGTAAGCAAAAGGTCTAGACTAATGAAATAAATAGAAAGCCATAGGAGGATGTCTCTAAAAAAGAAAATACCTGCCTGATATGTTTGAATGCACTGACAGGAGATTCTTTAGTTCTATTGGGGAAGCTAGTTTAGATATTTACTGTTGGTATAAACTGAATATAATGGACTGGGTGACTTACAAAGAATAAAGGTTTATTCAGCCGATGATTCTGGAGACTAGGAAATCTAAAGTCATAAGGATGCACCTGGTGAAGGCCTTCTTGCTGGTAGGGGCTCTGTAGAGTCCTGAGGTAACACAGGGCAGCACAGGAGAAGAAGAACATATAGAAGAGACAGAGCCAAACTGGCTTTTATAACAGACCCACTCTAGAGACAATCCAGTACCCCATTAATCCATAACCAGATTAACCCACTCATAAGAGCAGAATTCCCATGAACCAATCATCTCTTAAAGGTCCTACCTCTTCATATTTCACCATGGGAATTAATATTCAACATGAGTTTTGTTATGGACATTCAGCACAGGAGAGACTGAGGATGAATTCAATAATGAAAGACCAACTATAGGACAAAAAGGTAAGGTATAAGATTACAGGTATAGTAAGATGAAATTAGGAAATTTAAATTTTCTTTTGAAAACAAAAAATAAAACTATGAAATCTCTATGTAAAGAATTGAGAAAAATTTGGTAATGCATGGTAGAAAAATGATTAGATACGTTTATCAAATCCTTTAGGACACTTTCATTGAAATAATAAATTATTTTTATTTTATTTCTTGTAGTGCAACAGATTGAACCCAGGCCCTCATACATGCTATGCAAGCACTCTACCACTGAGTTAAAATCCTCAGCACCTTACCCTATTTCTAGAACTCAGTACTAGGGATATTTTCCTTTGGGATAATGATTTAGAAAAGTAGCATATTTGGGTACAAGAATAAAGGAGAAAGTGAGTCAAGAAGTCTAAATTGTAACTAAACAGTGTGAAAAACATGTGGCCACAGGATTAGAGATTCCAACTAAACATACAGGAATACAGCTTCACCTATTTTTACAATGGGCTGGGATTTAGCTCAGTTGGTAGAGCGCTGCGCTGCAGTCTCTGAGGTCCTGGGTTCAATTCCCACTACCACAAAAAATGGGAGAAGGGCTGGCAATCCACTCCCAAGGCAATCCTGAATGAAGCAGCCATTGAAAACCCTATGAGGGTCGCTATGAGTCGGATACCGACTCGACGGCACCTAACAACAACAACAACAATATAAAACATTTCTTATAATGTGAAATATCTGAGGTTAAACAGTAATTTGTACATAACCAAAAATTTGTTAATGACTTTAAAAGTTCCTATTTCATACAAATGAAATCATTATTAGCCAATAAAATATACCTGTTTTTCAAGTTTAGTCTGAATGTCTTCTAGCTCTCCATTTCTAATTGTCTCTTGCTGTAACATTTGCTGCTGTTGCTGAAGAGTATGCTGTAGAATAACATTTTGCTCAGTAGTCTCTTGAAGATTGTGATTCTTTATCTTTAGCTCTTTCTGCAAACAATATACCTAACAAATATATGTATTTCTTGTTATAACAAAATATTTCAAATAAAAAGCAATAAAATGCAAAAGCTATCCTCTTTAATTATCCCCACTTGTTAAGTGGGGCAACTGTATTCATGGCTATAGTTTGTCATATGGAAGAGCAGGGTTGATTTTTTTTATGGGGAGATTTATTATCAAGGCCTGATTATAGTATAGGGTTAGCTCTTGGTTGGTGTCTAAAGATAAGGATTTTCAAAAATGTGATGAGACTGTTTTGGCTGGGGAGGGCACAGAAATATGCTTTCTTTCTGGAAGCTTGTAATTTTCATATTTATAGGTTCCTCATTGTTCCTATGGGACTGGCCCCTAATAAAGTATTTGAAATTTGGAGACATAAATAGGTTTCCCTAGGCAGAAACACTGTATATGTCTTGAAGCAAGCCTGGGCTACTTAACATGTTTCAGGCCAGTCTGGGCTACATAATGAGACCCTGTCTCAAAACACAAGCAAGCAAATAAACAAGACTTACTAGGATCTATTTCTAAAAATGAACTTAGGGTTAAAATACCTACATTATAACTTATAACATAAATAAAAGAATTTTCCAATAAGATTATCCCTTTGGGCAAACATTGTGATTGCTTATTATGTTGAAAATAAAATAGTAGACACTGAGGATACAGACATAAGAAAATAACTTAAGAAAGGTCTGATACCTAGTATCTGAGAAACTTATCATTTAGTATTAGAATTACTCTGTGTTATTAGTAATTATTCTTCTGATTCCCTAAAAATAAATGAAAGATTTAGAATTTGAAGGTGTCATATTTTATGTTGCACCAAAAATAAAGGTATTCCTTAAAGAACGTAAAGTTTGGAATTTATATTTTAATATCAAGTACATAAAGATGTACTTTAAAGTATATTGCTTGCGGAGTGGTGGTGGTGGTGGTGGTGGCACACTCCTGTAATCCCAGGGACTTGGGAGACAGAGGCAGGACGATCATGAGTTTGAGGCCAGAGGCAGTCTTTGTAACTTAGTGAGACCCTGTCTCAAGACAAAAAATAAAAAAGCAGCTGTGAGTATAGCCCAGTGGTGCAGCACTTGCAAGTGATGTACAAGGCCCTGGGTTTAACCTCCAAGTACTACAAAAATAAAATAAAGTAAAATGAAATAAAATAAAGTATATTACAAATATCTCAAAAAGAAATCACTTGAAAAAGTTGTTATATATAAAGGAAATATTAATTTACCTCTTCAGATTTCTTCTTTAGCTGCTTTTCAAACTTTTCCTTATTTCCCTCCAATTGATTCAAATGCAAAGCAAGTTCTTCCTTACAAATTTCTAATGCTGAATCCAGTTGTCTGACCTAAACAAGAGTAAAAATCAACAACTAAAAGGAAAATCAACTAATGTTAATGAATGCTATACACTGAGTATTTTATTGATTTATCTCCCAATGTTACCACACTGCTTCCAACAGTAAATATACAATCCATTGTAGAATATAAAATGCTATTACAGAAGAGATTCATTGAGAAAATCAATTCTTTGCAAACTAGGGAACCAAAGAGGAAACTAGAGAATGGAATTCTGAAGAAAACAAGAGTTGAACAAGTAGAGAAAGGTATTCCAAGAAGAGAGGGTATGTGCAGAGGCAAGCCACTGTGAAAGAGAATAGTAAAAAGTTGGTAGGGGCTTAGGTTATCAAGAATGCAAACTAGGCTGGGCGTGGTAGTACACAGCTATAATCCTAGTGCCTTGGAAGACAGAGGCAAGAGGATTGGAAGCTCAGGCCAGAGGCAGTCTGTGTAACTTACACCTTGTTGCAAGATAAAAAATAAAAACTGGGATGGGAGTGCAGCTCAGTGGTACAGTACTTGCAAAACACATACAAGACCCTGGGTTCAAACCTCTAATATGAAAAAAAAAAGGTGCAAGTTGGTTGTTGTTGTTGTTAGGTGCTGTCGAGTTGAGTCCAACTCATAGAGACCCTATGGACAGGAGATTGAAACACTTCCTGATTCTGTGCCAGGCACACGATCTTATTTATGTTTAAGCCCATTGTTGAGGACACTGTGTCAATCTATCTGGTGGAGGGTTTTCCTCTTCTGGGTTGACCCGCCACTCTCCCAAACATGATGTCCTTCTCTAGGGATTGACCTCTCCTGACTACGTGTCCGAAATATGTAAGATGCAGTCTGGCCATTCTTGCTTCCAAGGAGCACTCTGGTTGCACTTCTTCTAGGACAGATCTGTTGGTTCTTTTGGCAGTCCATGGTATATTCAATAAGACATCTCCAGCACCATAATTCAAAAGCATCAATTCTTTTCCTGTTTCCCTTATTCAATGTCCAGCTTTCACAACCATATGATGCCACTGAAAATACCATGGCATGAGTCAGATGCACCTTCATCTTCAATGTGACATCTTTACTTTTCAATACTCTTTTTTGCCACAGCTTTTCCTAGAGCAATGCACCTTTTGATTTCTTGACTGCTGCTTCCACAGGTGTTGATTATAGAGCCAAGCAAAGCAAAATCTTGAACAACCTCAATCTTTTCTCCGTTTATTGTGAAGTTGCATATTGACCCAGTCCTAAGGATTTTTGTTTTGTTGATGTGTAGTCACAACCCATACTAAAGGCTATGATCTTTGATCTTCATCAGTAAATGTTTTAAATCCTCTTCACTTTCAGTAAGCAGAGTTGTGTCATCTGCATAATGCAGGTTGTTAATGGGTCTTCCTACAATCCTGATGCCATGTTCTTCCTCATAAAGACCAGCTTCTTGGATTATTTGCTCAGTGTATAAATTGAAGAGATATAGTGAAAGTATACAGCCCTGACACACACCTTTCTCAACTTTAAACCAGGTAGTGTTTCCTTGTTCTATTTGAACAACTGCCTTCTGGTTTATGTACAGATTCCTCATGAGCACAATTAGGTGCTCTGGTATTTTCCGAAGTGTTATCCATAATTTGTTGTGATCCACACAGTCAAATGTCTTTGCATAGTCAATAAAACATAGACATCTATGCAAATTGGTAGAAATGATTATTTGGGAGGTAAGAATAATAGGATAGAGCCAATTGTCAAGAATCTATAAGTCAAACACCCCAAAACACTTTCTTAAAAAGGTAAGCAGTAGTTAGAAGAAAAGATAGGAAACACACTACAACATATAGGCATAGGATTGTTTGTTGTTGTTAGGTGCGTCAAGTCAGTATCCGACTCATAGCAACCCTCATAGGGTTTTCAATGGCAGACTGTTTTGGGATTGCCTTGGGAGTGGATTTGCCAGGTCCTTCTCCCATTTTTGGGGTGCTGGGAATTGAACTCGGGGACTTCAGAGACTGCAGCGCAGCACTCTACCAACTGAGCTAAATCCCAGCCCAGAGATAGGATAGAATTTCCTTAATAAGACTACAGTTGCTCAGGAAATCAAACCAAGAATTGATCAATAGGATTACATGAAATTAAAAAGCTCTGTACAGCAATGGAAACAACCAACATAGTTTAGGAAGAACCCAATGAATGGGAGATAATCTTCACATCCTACACATCTGACAGAGGACTAATTTCTAGAATTTACAGGGAACTCAAGAAAGCAAATTCCAAGACAACAAATAATCCTAATACACAAATGGGCAAAGGAATTGAATAGACAGTTCTCAAATGAAGAGTAAGGCTATGAACCACATGAAAAAATGCTCAATATCCCTAGCCATTAGAGAAATGCAAACCAAAACAACTCTGAGATTCCACCCAACTCCAGTAGAAAGGCCAAGGTCAACAAAACAAATAATATCATATGCTGGCAAGATTGTGGAGAAAAAGGAACCCCCTTACACTGTTGGTGGGACTGTAAATTGGTTCAACTAGTTTGGAAATCAGTGTAGAGATACTTCAGAAAACTGAAAACAGAACTGTGATATGACCCAGCTATTCCACTACTAGGAATATATCCAAAGGGAGATGAGACATCATACCACAGAGCCAACTGCATCTCCATATTCAGTGAAACACTTTTCACAACAGCAATGATATGGAACCAACCAAGGAGCCCATCAACAGAAGAACAGATAAAAACAAATTATGGTACATATACACAACAGAATGTTGTTGTTGTTAGGTGCTGTCGAGTCGAGTCTGACTCATAGTGACCCTATGTACAGCAGATCGAAACACTTGCCGATTCTGTGCCAGGCACATGATCTTATTTATGTTTAAGCCCATTGTTGCAGACACTGTCAATCCTTCTGGTGGAGGGTTTTCCTTTTGCCTTGACCTGCCACTCTCCCAAACATGATGTCCTTCTCCAGGGATTGATCTCTCCTGACTACATGTCTGTAATATGTAAGATGCAGTCTGGCCATTCTTGCTTCCAAGGAGCACTCTGGTTGCACTTCTTCTAGGACAGATTTGTTGGTTCTTTTGGCAGTCCATGGTATATTAAATAGACGTCTTCAGCACCACAATTCAAAAGCATCAATTCTTTTTCTGTCTCTCTTGTTCAATGTCCAGCTTTCACAACCATATGATGCGACTGAAAATACCATGACATGAGTCAGACACACATTCATCTTCAATGTGACATCTTTACTTTTCAATACTCTAAAGAGATCTTTTGCCACAGCTTTTCCCAGCACAATTCGTCTTTTGATTTCTGGACTGCTGCTCCCACAGGTGTTGATGATAGAGTCAAGCAAAGCAAAATCTTGGACAACCTCAATCTTTTCTCCATTTATTGTGAAGTTGTGTGCTGACCCAGTGGTAAGGATTTTTGTTTTGTTGATGTGTAGTCGTAACCCATATTGAAGGCTATGATCTTTGATCTTCATCAGTAAACGTTTTAAATCCTCTTCACTTTCAGCAAGCAGAGTGGTGTCATCTGCATAACGCAGGTTGTTAATGAGTCTTCCTCCAATCTTGATGCCGCATTCTTCCTCATAAAGACCAGCTTCTCGGATTATTTGCTCAGCATATAAATTGAAGAGATAGGGTGAAAGAATACTACTCAGCAATTTAAAAAAAATAATGTCATTTGCAGCAAAATGGATAAAACTGGAGAACATCATCTTAAGCAAACACAACCGCAAAAAGAGAAATAGCACGTTCTCACTCATATGTGGGAGCTGAATTCCTATATATAAGTTGATATATAAAAAGTGCACAATTAAACTTAGCGAAGAAGGGACAATATTAACAGTAGAAAGGAGGAGGGAAGGAGGGAGCTAGCAAAGGGAAGTGAAGATTGCCGAAGGTGGGATGGAGAGATGAATCAAGGTAGAGGGACAAAGAGGGAGAGGATAAGCTCAATGTAAACAACACAACTTCATGAGTTCATTGGAAAAATAGGGGAATATAACCCAAATACGCACTTGAGTTTTACTACATATTAGTCATAAGGCTCCATAAACCTTGTAAGTTGATAAAAGTATAACCAAAAGTGATGTAATAATTGCATACTGGAAAAAGCCAATGCTGTATTACTCTGTACCCCACCATCATTTACCAATAAAGGGGGAAAAATAAAGGTAAGCAAGAGTTAAGCCTATTTCTTAAGCCTTCTCAAATAGGAAAAATAAGAAAGTGAGTACAAACTAGTGTACTGTGAATGTTGCTAAGATGAGAAAAATTTGAAATACTAAAGAAAATGAAAATTTTTTGTCAGTGAGGAAAAAGAAGACTTCTTTGCTTAGAAACAGAACATTTTCAAAAAGGCAGTAATGTAACCTGGTTCAAGTTTTTATACAGCTGCTAAATGTTTTATACTACCTTAATATTAAAGAGAAATTCAAATTTAATAGCTTTTTTTGTTCAATTTTGTTTTTGTTTTTGCTTTTTGAGACAGGGTCTCACTACGTACGCCTGGCTGTCCTGAAATTCCCTGTGTAGATGAGGCTGGCCTTGAACTTGTGATCCTTCAGCCTTTGCTTTCGGAATGCTAGGATTACAGGCATGTGCCACCATGCCAGACAATTTAATACCTTTTTAAAAAATTAGTTCAAGGTCCTCAATTTGCATATATGCTGTATAGCCTGCCTATTTATAAGATTTTTGTCTTGCTCTTCTCCTTATTGTAATTTTGAGCTTTTGATAGCTAAGATATCTCTAATTTTGAAGGACTACCTTTGTTAATAAACCATTGCCTTAGTAGTAATTTTTAAATTAACATTCTTACAAAAGTTATAAATACTTGCAAGTTTTCTTTCTTAAGCAAAAGAATGGGCATTAGTACCTGTATTTCACTATCTGATAATTAACAATGTAATAATTTACTCAAAGAGTTCATTACTAGATGTTAAGAGCACTGGTTATAATGTTACAAAGGAAGAAGTCAGTCACAGGGCATCAAAGATCACTCCAAAGTTTGTTCACTATCAAGGGGAAAAAATGTCCCCTTAAAAGCGATATTTGAGGGCACAAAATGTGGCTCAGTGGTAGTGCACTTGTCTAACACACACAAGGACCTGGGTTTGACTTCCCTGGTACGACCAAAAACACTAAAAAGAACAAACTAAGGCATGCAATGAGATGTGGACAAAAGTCATGAAAGAAAGGTAGTGACAACCATGAACAGAAGTAGATCTCAGATTTCTATTCTTGCTAGTAGAGAGATTCTACATGTTATAGAATTTTTTTTCTGTATTTCTTCCACATTTTGATTTTTTTCTCCAAACAGCAAACGTATTAAAGGTACCAAGAGAATAAAATCCACTATTGTAATTCATTCCCTTGCTGAACCCTTCCCATCTCATATCTGGCTATTAATGTATGGAAACACCTTACTAGATTAATGTCCAGATATTTCAGATGCTTTAATAAAAATCAGGAGGTTAGTGGCTACTGGGTATTATTTTATTAAATTATTTAATGCCTATAGCCTTTGAATACTACTTATTTTATAATGTTAATAAGCTTTTAGATTACTCTTACATGAAGAAATGAATTGACATGACATTGAATGTTAAAGAGTTGATAGTACTGTAGGAATAGCTGTGGATAAAAATACAACTATGTTTATACGGGCAATCACAAAATTGATTAAAAACAGAATACTAAGCAAATAGTAAATAACAGATTTTTTAAAAATATCTTTTATATATATTCAAGCTATATATGACAGAATAAAGTGGCAGCATATTTGGACCTATTAACTATAACGATACAAAGGAGAAAATATTGAATATACAAGTCTCCCTTTACATACAGGAGAAATGTTCCAAAAACCAGAAGATACATATAGTTTATTCCTAAACATATATACACAAATTCAATGTTTTTTCATTTTAACTAAAGACTTATCACGCACTGTGGCTGCAATTTGTACAGTTTGAGTGGCAGTAAAACTACCAATAATTTCTTTTTGCTTCTTTATAATTTCATTCATAGACTTGTTCTTACCAAAGATCTTGGCAATCTCAGCATATGATTTTTTTTTTCAGCCCTCAAAGTACTTTACAGCTTCTCCTTGACAAATATGAATTGTCAGCATCACTACTCCTGCACATTAGGGCCACTATTAAATAGAATAAGGGTTACTTGGACATAAGCACTGTGATACATGCCAGTCCATATGATACCTTACATGGCTACTAAGTAACTAATGGGTGGGTAGTACATACTAGCCTGAAGCTGTACCACTGTGGCCTCTAATCCCATCAGATCTCAGAAGCCAAGCAGGGCCAGGCCTGGTTAGTACTTGGATGGCAAGCTGCCAGGGAGCACCAAGTGCTGTAAGCTTGGGAGAAGGACCCGGCAACCTGGAAAAAAACAATCTGCCACTGAAAACCTTATGAATAGCAGAGAAGTACTAACAATGGTGTTTTGTGTGTTATACATAGGGTCTCTATGAGTTGGACACCAACTCAATGGCACCTAACAACAACAACAAAATATATACTAACTGAATACACTAAACAAAGGGATGATTCACATTCTGGGTGAAACAGATGGGTACAAATCCAAGATTTCACCATGTTACTTACAATGATGCACAATTTAAAACTTAGGAATTGTCTACTTCTAAAAATTCCCATTTAATATTTTTGGGCCACAGTTGACTGTAGGTAACTGAAACCACTGAAAGCAAAATCACAATAAAGGGTAGGGAGTCTATTGTATAATTAGTTGTTAAACTTTGAGTAATTCAGTATGTGGTAAGTATTTTATATATCTCGTTCATTTGATGAACTACTTCTCTTCTAGGATATTGTCATCCTTATTTTACAGATGAAAAAGTTTAAAGTTCAAACAGCTTAAATAACCTGGACAACGTTATAACCAGTCAGTAAGCACTCTGAAATCAGAAGTGAAACCCAAGTCATTTCAGGAACAAAGTTTACATTTTTAACAATGAAGATATACTAGCCACAAAACTGCATTTCAACTGGAAATTATCAATCTATTGCTTAATTAATTTTATAGTAGAACTGGTAAAAAAAAATGAGATCACTTTCAATCTCACCTCCCTTTATTTCCTCTCTTAACTCTTTATTAGTTAGGCTAATAAGCTGTAATTATAGCTAAAGTTTAAAAAAAAAGTTAAGGTTAAGAAAACCTTTTATAAGACCAAAAATAAGGCCAGGTACAGTGTCACACACCTGTAATCCCAGTGATTTGGGAGGTGGAAGCAGGAGGATCACAGGTTTGAGGCCAGAGGCAGCTTGCATAATTTAGTGAGACTGTCTAAAGATAAAAAATAAAAAAGGGGTTGTGGGTGCAGTTCAGTGGCAGGGTGCTTGCAAAGTATACTTAAGGCCCTGGGTTCAACTTCCTAGTATGGAAAAAAAAAAAAAAAAAACGACCAAAAATAAAAAGAGGCTAATCTACAATTATAGGCTGGGATTTAGCTCAGCTGGTATAGCGCTGCGCTGCAGTCTCTGAGGTCCCGAGTTCAATTCCCAGCACCACAAAAATAGGAGAAAGACCTGGCAATCCACTCCCAAGGCAATCCCAAAATAGTCAGCCATTGAAAACCCTATGAGGGTCACTATGAGTCGGATACCGACTGGACGGCACCTAACAACAGCAACAACAACAATCTACAAATAATATTGCCATCAAATAACTAAGATTAAAACTCCTATTGAAGAAAATACATTGCCAGAAACAAAGTTCATTGAGTCAAGTCAAATTTTCAGTTGTTAACTTTTATGTGTAGAATTTTTTCAATTTATGGGGGGGAAAGCCATAAAAATGTCACTAATAAGAAAAACAAAAAGTATCAGCATACTAGCCTTGATTGTTTCTTCAGATACTTGGTTCTGTAATGCTTTCAAAGCTTCATCTTTCTTCACATTTTCCTTTTCCATTTCCTGAGAACATAGATATTGGTAGGAGAAATATAAGGATACAAATAAATATTTTTGCACTAGTAACAACTGATCAGGTTTAATGTATGTTACAGAAACACAAACATTAGCTTTCAAACAGCACTTTTATAAAGATAACTTTACCCCTTTGCTTTCAGTCAAGAGTCTATCTAGTGATTCCAGATGATGTTGTTTACATATTATATCTTGTTGTAACATGGACATAGTCTTTTCTTGTTCTTTAAACTGCTGGTCTTTTTTCTCTAGTTGAGCTTCAAGCTAAACATAAAAACAGGATTAATTTTTATATAAATTTAAAAGTTTTTTGAAACATTTTTAAATATAAAGAATATATTTATAGATTTTGCTTTACAAATTTCTTTCAGTTTCTCTTGTTAAAAAATAATGAAATCACATGTCCATCTCTTCTCCTTTTTCTTCTTCACCTATACTATGCTGAAACTGATCTGTATCATTTTCTGGTATATTTCGATCTCATGCACATTTTTGTGCTTTTATTAAATATGTATATTCACGAACAATAAGGAATGTAGTTTTGTCTTGAATATTTACATAGATGGTTATCAATACCTCTAAGTTTTGGCAACTTACTTTTTTCACTCAATATTGTTTTAGATATTTATGTATGTTAATATATGTGGACCTAGTTGATTTACTTTAGGGAAGTACAATATTTCAGTGTAAAAATAAACTACAGTTGGTCTACTCTTTTTCCTAGAAACAGATATTCTGCTTTTTCACTATTACACCAATGTTGCAATAATACCCTTTGTACATGTCTCTTTATACACATGCATAAGAGTTTCTCTAGAACAGACCACCTAGAAGTGGACTTCCTGGTTGTAGGATATGCACATTTTAAGTTCAGTAGGTATTTCTCTTCAAAGTGCATCAAAATTAACAATTTTATTAGAAATGCATATGAATCCTCACTCGCACAATTTCACCAGTAACTGGTGTTACTGAACTCCCCAAAAACTTTTGTGAAGACAAAATATGAAATCAATGTGTATATTTTATATGTATATGTCATATGTTGTTGTTAGGTCCCGATGAGTCGAGTCCAACTCATAGCGACCCTATGTACAGCAGTTCAAAACACTTCCCAATTCTGTGCCAGGCACACAATCTTATTTATGTTTAAGCCCAATGTTGCAGATACTGTGTCAATCCATCTGGAAGAGGGTGGTCCTTTTTTTCGTTGATCTGCCACTCTCCCAAACATGATGTCTTTCTCCAGGGATTGGTCTGTCCTGACTACATGTCTGAAATATGTAAGATGCAGTCTGGTCATCCTTGTTTCCAAGGAGCACTCTGGTTGCACTTCTTCTAGGACAGATCTGTTGGTTCTTTTGGCAGTCCATGGTATACTCAATAAGACGTCTCCAGCACCACAATTCAAAAGCATCAATTCTTTTTCTGTCTCCCTTGTTCAATGTCCAGCTTTCACAACCATATGATGCGGCTGAAAATACCATGACATGAGTCAGACACACATTCATCTTCAATGTGACATCTTTACTTTTCAATACTCTAAAGAGGTCTTTTGCCACAGCTTTTCCTAGAGCAATGCATCTTTTGATTTCTTGACTGCTGCTTCCACGGGTGTTGATTATAGAGCCAAGCAAAGCAAAATCTTGGACAACCTCAAGCTTTTCTCCATTTATTGTGAAGTTGCATACTGATCCAGTTGTAAGGATTTTAGTTTTGTTGATGTGTAGTCGTAACCCATATTGAAGGCTATGATCTTTGATCTTCATCAGTAAATGTTTTAAATCCTCTTCACTTTCAGCAAGCAGAGTTGTGTTATCTGCATAATGCAGGTTGTTAATGAGTCTTCCTCCAATCTTGATGCCGCGTTCTTCCTCATAAAGTCCAGCTTCTCGGATTATTTGCTCAGCATATAAATTGAAGAGATAGGGTGAAAGTATACAGCCCTGACGCACACCTTTCTCAACTTTAAACCACTCAGTGTTTCCTTGTTCTATTCGAACAACTGCCTCCTGG
>VMDO01008291.1:0-34478 GCA_007922755.1 Pedetes capensis | reverse complement strand
AGTAATTCCCTGTCTATATATTGCTACAGTCGCTTCTGAATGATCTTTAGTAGAATTTTGCTGGTGTGTGATATTAATGATATTGTCTGATAGTTTGCACATTCAGTCAGATCCCCTTTTTTGGGAATAGGCACAAATATGGATCTCTTCCAGTCAGTTGGCCATGTAGCTGTTTTCCAAATCTGCTGGCATAAACATGTTAACACCTCCAGTGCTGCTTCTGTTTGTTGAAACATCTCTGTTGGTATTCCATCAATTCCTGGAGCCTTGTGTTTCACCAGTTCTTTCAAGGTGGCTTCCACTTTGTCCTTCAATACCATTGGTTCCTCTTCATATGCAACCTCTTGAAATGGTTGGTCATCTACTAATTCCTTTTTGTATAATAACTCTGTGTATTCCAAAACAGACATCTGTCAGCTTGTTGTACTTTGGGGCTTGGATGTTGCTGTGATGCTGAAAGCTATGTCACCAGTATTCCAGATACCAGCAATGCCACCCATGGTAGACAGCTTTCAGCTGAGCTTCCTTACTAAAACAGACTAGGGAGAAGGACCCCACAGCCCATTCCCAAAACAATTAGCCATTGAAAACCCTATGAATAGCAGAAAAGCACTGTCAAATATAGTACCAGAAAATGAGCCTCCCAGGCTGAAAGGCATTAAGAAACAACTAAGAGCTGCCCCTTCAAAGTAGAATTGATATCAATGATGGGAATGGAGTAACGCTCTTAGGACCTCCTTTTGCTGATGTGGCATGACTCAAAATGAAAAGAAACATAGTGGCTATAACAATGGGCTCAAACATAAAAGGACTGTGTGCTTGACACAGTGTTTAGTAGTGTTTTGTTCTATTGCATATATGGTCACTATGAGTTGGATCTGACTCAATGGCAATTGGTTCTTTTACACAAGTACAAATATTACAGGTTTTATATTACAGTTACAGTTCTATTACACAAATATTACAGTTCTTATACACAAGTACAAATATTACAGGTTTTATATCTAGTGTTCTATATACCACACATACACTTATATACTAGGAATATGGCAGCAATAGGATTAACTGGAAAATAAAAAACAAAGGAGAGAAAACCAAATAATAATAAAACAATATATAAGAAATCAGAGGCTTTTTAAGGAACTTAAGATATTCCAATAAAAGTAAAACCTATCAAGTTAAATTTTCTAGTAAACATAGGGAAAATATCAGTTCTGGGTGATATTAAACAAGGAGAAGGAAAAAATTTTTAAAGGGAGGAGGTGATTAACATCAATGGAGTTTTCAAATGTACTAACTTCCTAGAAATTCTGCCACCCTCAGATTAATTCTTGAAGAATTGATCAGGGCTAAAATCATTTGAAAAATATTTTTGATCTTCTAAATCAGTAATCCACTTTTAATAAGCTATCACAAAATAATAATCTAAGAAATGAAAAAGCAGTTTTAAAAGAAAGTTTACAAAAAATTAATCGAGTCTGAACAAGAGTACTCAAATAGCAACCATTATGTGAAATGCAGCTACCAAAAACTATGGTTTTTTTTTTTTTTTGTGTGTGTGTGTGTGTGTGTATAGTTGGTCCACCATATTTGTGGGTTCTGCATCTATGGATGTAAACACGCAAACTGAAAATACTGGGAAGAATTATATTTGTGCTGAATATGTACTTGTCATTATTCCCTGAACAATATAGTATGACAGCTTTTTACGCAGCATATACATTGTATTTGGTTTTATAAGTAATCTAGAGATGACTTAAAGTATACAAAAAGAGGTTATGCACAAATATTACATTATTTTATACAAGAAACTTGAGCGTTTTCAGAATTTGGTATCTGTGACCAGGGAGAAGGATGTGGCTAACTCACTTCAGAAAAAATTAGCCATTGAAAACCCTATGAATAGCAGTGAAACACTGTCAGATCCAGAGCTGGAAAATGAGCCCCCAGGATGGAAGGCACTCAAAAGACCATGGGGAAGAGCTGCCGCCCCAAAGTAGTTGTTTGTTGTTCTTAGATGCCCTTGAGTTGTCTCCAAATCATAGTGATCCTCATAGGGTTTTCAACGGGTGACTGTTTTGGGATTGCTTTGGGAGTGGATTGCCACGTCCTTCTCCCACTTCTGTGTTGCCAGGGATCGAACCCAGGTCGTCAGGAAGTATGGAGCAGCACCCTACCAAATGAGCTATACCCAAGCCTCCAACAAAGTAGAGTCTACCTTAATGATGGGAATGGAGTAAAGCCCGAGGGACCACATTTTGCTGATGTAGCATGACTCAAAATCAGGAGGAACGAATGTAAACATCCATTAATAATTGGAATGTGGAAGGTATGTAGTATGAATCTAGGAAAATTAGAAATCATCAAAAGGGAAATGGAGCACATAAACATCAACATTCCAGGCATCAGTGAGCTAAAGTAGACTGGCAATGGCCATTTTGAATCAGATAATTATATGGTCTGCTGTGCTGGGATTGACAGATTAAAGACAAATGGGGTTGTATTCATCATCACTAAAGATACCTGAAGATCTGTATTGAAGTACAATGCTGTGAGTGATAGAATAATATCCATATGCCTACAAGGGAAGCCAGGTAACATGACTATTATTCAAATTTACACAACTACCACTAAGGCTACAAATGAAGAAAGGGAAGATTTTAACAGGCTTCTGCAGTCTGAAATTGATCAAACATTCAATCAGGATACACCAATAATTACTGATCACTGGAATGCAAAAGTTGTAAACAAAGATGACTCAGTAGTTGCAAAATATGGCCTTGGTCACAGAAACAATGCTGGAGATCACATGATACAATTTTGTCAGACTAATGACCTTTTCATTGCAAATACAGTTTTTCACCAATATAAACGTGACTTCTTGTTTTTAGGCACCATCCAGTCGGTGTCCAACTCTTAGTGACCCTATGTACAACAGGCCAAACACTATTGTCAGTGCTTCTCTGCTATTTATAGGGTTTTTAATGGCAGATTGTCTTTTGTGGGAGTGGGTTGCCGAGTCATTCTCCCAAGCCTACTGTATCTGGTATTCCCAGGCAGTCTCCTAAGCAGGCAGTCCCAGGCCTACCCTGCTTAGTTTCCGAGATTTGATGGGATCGGATGCCACAGTGCTATGGCTGCAGACTATAAATGGTGACTATATAAATGGAATTCACCAGATGGTACGTGCAGGAACTAAACTGACTACATCTGTGGAAAGAGATGGTGGAAAAGCTCAGTATCAAATATCAGAACAATACTAGGTGCTGATTGTAGATGAGACCATCAACTGTTCATATGCTGGTTCAAATTGAACCTGAAGAAAATTAGAACAAGTGTACGAGAGCCAATGTATGACCTTGAGTATATCCCATCTGACTTCAGAAACCACCTCAAGAACAAGTTTGATGCATTAGACTTTAATGACCAAAGACCAGATGAGTTGTGGCATGATAGCAAAGACATCATTCATGAGAAAACCAAAAAGTTATTTAAAAAAACAGGAAAAAAGAAAAGATCAAATTACATTTCAAAATAGACTCTGAAACTTGTCTTTGAATGTCAGGCAGCTAAAGTAAAAGGAAGATATGATGAAGTTAAAGAACTGAACAGAAAATTTCCAAGAGCAGCTTGAGAAGACAAAATCAAATATTATAAGGACATGTGCAAAGAGCTGGAGATAGAAAACCAAAAGGGAAGAAAACTGTGTTTCTCAAGCTTAAGGAAGTGAAGAAAAAATTAAAGCCTCAAGTGGCAATAGTAAAGAATTCTACAGGGAAAATATTAAATGACCCAGGAAATATCAAAAGAAGATAGAAGGAATATGCAGAGACATTTACCAGAAAGAATTGGAGCAGCCATTTCAAGAGGCTGCATATGATCAGGATCCAACGGTACTGAAGAAGTGGAAGCTGCCTTGAAGGCATTGGTGAAACACAAGGTACTAGCAATTGATGGAACATCAATGGAGATGTTTCAACAAATAGATGTAGCACAAGAGGTACTCACTTGTTTATGCCAAGAGATTTGGAAAACAGCTTCCTGGTGAACTGACCAGAAGAGATTCCTATCTGTGCCAATTCTCAAGAAAAAGGGTCCAATCAAATGTGAAAATCATTGAACAATATCATTAATATCATACACAAGTAAAATTTTGCTAAAGATCACTTAAGAGCAACTGCAACAGTATATTGACAGGGAAATATCAGAAAATCAAGCTTGATTCAGAAGATGGCATGGAACTAGGGACATCACTGCTGATGTCAGATGAATTTTGACTGAGATCAAAGAATACCAGAAAAAATGTCTATGGCTTATTGATTATGCAAGGCATTTGACTGTGCAGATCATAAACAAATTATGAATAACATTGTGAAGAGTGGGAATATCAGAGCATTTAATTAAACCCATGAAGAATCAAACCCATGAAGAATTAAATCCATGAAGAACCCATGACCAGGAGGCAGTCATTCAAACAGAACAAGGAAATACTGCCTGGTTTAAAGTCAAGAAAGGTGTGTGTCAGGGCTGTATCCTTTCACCATACCTCTTTAATCTCTATGCTGAGCAAATAATCCAAGAAGCTGGACTTTATGAAGAACATGGCATAAGGATAGAAAGAAGACTTAACAGCTTGTGACATGCAGATGACACAACTTTACTTGTTGAAAGTGAGGAGGATTTGAAACACTTACAGATGAAGATCAAAGAACATAGCCTTTAGTATGGACTGTACCTCAACATTAAGAAAACAAATGTCCTTACAACTCAATCAGTAAGTAACTTCATAATCAATGGAGAAAAGATTGAAGCTGCCAAAGATTTTGTTTTACTTGGTTCAACAATCAATATCCATGGAAGCAGCAATCAAGAAATCAAAAGATGAACTGCATTGGGAAAAGCTGTTTCAAAAGATCTCTTTAAAGTATTGAAAAGTAAAGGTGTCAAATTGAAGATGAAGGTGTGGCTGGTTGATACCATGGTATTTTCAGTTGCAACACATGCTTTTAAAAGCTGGACAGTGAATAAGGGAGACAGGAGGATTGATGCTTCTGAATTATGATGCTAGACATTAATACTGAACATACCATGAGCTGCCAAAAGAACCAACAGATGTATCATAGGAGAAGTAGAACCAGAGTGCTCCTTGGAAGCAAGGATGGTTAGATTGTGTCTTATGTATTTTGGACATGTTGTCAGGAGGGATCAATCCCTGGAGGATATCATGTCTGGGAGAATGGCGGGTCAGTGAAAATAATGACCTTCTACCAGATAGCCATACCATTGTGGTGTCTGATCTGGTCAGATCTTGGAAGCTAAGCAGGGTGGGACCTGGTTAGTACTTAGATGGGAGACTGCCTGGGAACACCAGGTGCTGTAGGCTTGGGAGAAGGACCTGGCAACCCACTCCCAAAAAACAATCGGCCATTGAAAACCCTATGAATAGCAGAGAAGCACTGACAATAGTGTTTCACCTGTTGTACATAGGGTCACTGTGAGTGGAACACTGACTCGATGGCACCTAACAACAACAACAAAAACCAGATGGATTGTCAGTGTAGATGCAACAATGGGTTTAAGCTTAAAAAAATCATGTGCATGGCACAGTGTCAGTTAGTGTTGTATGTAGAGTTGTTATGAGTCAGACCCAACTAGATGGCACTTAACAGCAACTTAGAACATTTTTTCAACTGAGAAAAATGTAGAACTTTGTAAGAATATAGGTCCCTTTACCCTTCTTGTTTTATACTGTGCTTTTCATACATATTACACAAACGTATCTTGCCAAAAAATGTTGTAATTTTCTTCTTCTCACAATCATAGATATTTTTAAAATCTTAAAAGGAGAAAAATAATCTATTATATTTAGACATATATTTACTATTTTTGTGGCTCTTCATTCCTGAGGTTCCAAGTTTCCCTCTGGTATTTTTCGTTTGCTTGAAGAACTTTAGTATTTCTTTTTGAACAAGTCTGCTTGCGACAAATTCTCTAAGTTGTGCTGTGTCTAAGAATGTCTTCATTTTACTTTCATTCTTACACTATACACACATGCATCACTCACACACACACACACACACACATTTTTTAAATGGTACTGGTACTTGGGGGTTGAACCCAAGACCTCACACATACTTTGCAAGTGCTCTACCACAGGGCTGTACCCTCAACCCATTTATTATCTTTTATTTTGTGTCAGGGTCTTGCTAAATTATGCAGGCTACCCCTGGCCTTGAACTCCTGATCCTCCTGCCTCTATCTCCTGAGTTGCTGGGATTATAGGAATCCACCACTGTGCCCAGTTGGACAATATTTTCAAAAACTATAAAATTTTAATCCAGACTCAGTGGTGCACACCTATAATCCCAGCAACTCAGGCAGCAAAGACAGGAGGGTTGCTAGTTTGAGGTCAGAGGCAGCCTGTTTAACCTAGCAAGAACCTGCAGGAAGATAAAAACTAAAAAAGGGAGTAGGGGTGTAGTTCCATGGTAGAGTGCTTGCAAAGTTTACACAAAGTCCTGGTAGCAACCCCCCAATACCACACAGACAAAAAAAAAAAAAAAAGGAAAAAAAAATTATAACATTCTAGGTTGACAATAGTTTTTCTTTTTTAGCACTATGTTGGAAAACTCATATGCATGTTTGGGTTATATTCCCCTATTTTTCCCATGTGCTCATGAACTTGCATCATTTACATTGAGATTATCCTCTTCTCTTTTATCCCTCTACACTGACTCTCCTCCCCATCCCATCTTCTGCGACCTTTACTTCCTTTTGCTCGTTCCCTCCTTCTTTCTACTCTTTATATTGTCCCTTCTTCACTAAGTTTAATTGTGCATTTTTATATATGAACTTATGTATAAGATATTTTCTTCCTTTAAGTAGGATTCAGCTCTCACACGAGTGAGAAAATATGGTATTTCTCTTTTTGAGGTTATGCTTATTCGCTTAAGATGATGTTCTCCAGTTCCATTCGTTTTGCTGAAAATGACATTATTTCATTTTTTTAAGTTGCTGAGTAGTATTCCATTGTGTATACATACCATAATTTTTTTATCCATTCTTCTGTTGATGGGCACTTTGGTTGGTTCCATACCCTTGCTATTGTGAAAAGTGCTGCACTGAATACGGAGATGCAAGTGTCTCTATGGTATGATGTCTCGTCTCTCTTTGGGAATATTCCCAGCAGTGGTATAGCTGGGTCATAAGGCATTTCTGTTTTCAGTTTTCTGAGGTATCACCATACTGATTTCCAAACTAGTTGAAACAATTTACAGTCCCACCAACAATGTAAGGGGGTTTCCTTTTCTCCACAACCTTGTCAGAATTTGTTATTATTCATTTTATTGATCTTGGCCACTCATACTAGAGTTAGGTGGAATCTCAGAGTTGTTTGATTTCACTATGGCTAGGGATACTGAGCATTTTTTCATGTGCTTCATAGCCTTATGAACTTGAGAACTGTTCGATTCCTTTGCTCTCTTTTGTATTGGATTATTTGTCATCTTGGGATTTGCTTTCTTAAATTCTTTGTAAATTCTAGAAATTACTTCTCTGTCAGATGCGTAGGATGCGAAGATTTTCTCCCACTCAGTGGGCTCTTCCTTAACTCTGTTGATTGTTTCCTTTACTGTACAGAAATCTTGGTATGATTTCTAGAGCAAGTGGAGTCTTATTAAGGAAATGCTTTCCTATGCCTATGTGTTAGACTGTGTTTCCTATATTTTCTTCTAGTAGTTTTAAGGTTTCTGGTTTTATGTTGAGGTCTTAAGAAGAAATTTGTAGTAATTTTAATCTTTGTTCTTCTAAATGTAACGTCTACCACTGAGTTTGTTCAAGATTTATTTGTTTTACTTCTTTCTTTTCCTGGTACTTATGGGGTTAAATCCAAGGCCTTATGCATGCTAGTTTTGTACCACCGAAAGGCAAATATATCCACTTTGTCACTTTCTATTTTGAGACAGGGCCTTGCTAAATTGTGCAGGATGCCCATCGCCTTTAACTTGTAATCCTCCTGCCTCAGACTCTGAAGTATCTGGTATTACTGGTGAGCACCATGGCACCAGGAATTTTTTTTTATTGGAAATTTTTAATGTACACCTTAATGTGATTCACTCTGACATGCTTTTCATTGTGACATTTCCATATATGCATTTTGATGTACATTATTCATATAGGTTCCCCCTTACCCTCTTGTATGCTTCCCCCCATCCCACTCTCCCCATCTAAACACCAGGCATTTTTTCAGCAATGATTTTGCCATGTTTAAAAATAGTTTTCTTTGACTTTATCCTCTTGGATTTTGTTGAATTTGTAAATTTTATTTCCTTCAGCAAATTTGTAAACATTTTAGTAATTTTTCCTTCAAATGTTCTTCTGCAGAAATCTCATTCTCATCTCCTTTGGATGACAGATTATCTGATAATATCTCACTAGTCCTTTAGTCTTTGTTCAATTTTTTCTATATCTTTTGTTTCTTTCTGTTGCTCAGACTGACTGTCTACTCCTCACCTCCATTCTGCTATTAAGTCCACCCAAATTATTTATACCTTATTTAGTCATGTATTTTCAGTCTCATGTTTTTTTTTTGCTTTTTTTTTTTCTTTATCTATTGAAGTTCAGCCTAGGGCTTCACGTAAACTTTGCAAGCACTCTACCACAGAGCTACACTCCCACCCCTTTTCTTACTTTTCTATCTCAAGACAGGGTCTCAGTTATACAGGCTGCCTCTGACCCCAAACCTGTAATCCTCCTGACTTTGCCTCCCAAGTTGTTGGGATTAAAGGCATGCACACTGCACCTAGCATATTTTTATTTTCAATCCAGTGTTAAGATTACTTCCACTCTTTTCTTGCTTTCTCTCAACTAATTTTCAGTCAAGGATTACCTACAGAAACAGTGCTTATACAATCACTCTTAATTTGATAACTCTAACAAATAATGATTAAAGTTGAAATGGAAGGCACACTATAGTAAAAAGCATTGGAGGAAGCCAGGAGTGGTGGTGCATGCTTGGAATCCCAGTGACTTAGGAAGTTAGGCAGGAGGATTCCAAGTTTGAGACTAGAGGCAGCCTACATAACTTAGTGAGACCCTATCTCAAGGTAAAAAATTTAAAAAGAGGCTAGCATGTGGTTCAACAACAGAGTGCTTGCAAAGTATGCACAAGGCCTTGGGTTCAGACCTCTACTACTACTAAAAAGACAAATAAAAAAGCATTGCATGGTGGGATATGGCCCACTGGTAGAGTACTGGGTTAGTATGCATAAGGCCCTGGGCTCTACCTCCAGCACCACACACACACAAGGGAAAAATAAATTGGAAAATGATTCAGAAGGAACTTCTAATTATACCTTTGCCCATTAACTTTCTTTTTCTTTGGTTCCTAATCTATAAAATAAAGAATACTGCGCTAGTAATGTTCAAGGTTCTTTCAGGACTAAATATGTACTACTTACTTTTTCAATATGCTTTTCCATTTCTTTATGTTGTTCAAGATGGATTTTCTTTGCTTTTTCAAATGCTAAACAAATTTTCTCATGCTCTGTATTGATATTGGTTTCTAGACTTCTTATCTTTTCATTCTTTTCCTAGAAATACAAAACACTTCAAAAGAATATAACTAAAAGCCAATTACATTACATAAAAATACATTGCTGTTGCTATTGTTGTTAAGTGCCGTCCAGTCGGTGTCCAATGAATGCATAGCAACCCTATGTACAACAGACAAAACACTGTTGCCATCCTTCTCTGCTATTCATGGGTTTTTCAATGGCAGATTATTTTTTGGGAGTGGGCTGCTAGGTCCTTCTCCCAAGCCTACAGTACATGGTGTTCCCAGGCAGTCTCCCATCCAAGTAGTCTCCCATCCAAGTACTAACCAGGTCCCACCCTGCTAGCTTCTGAAGATATGATGTGATCGGATGCCACAGTGGTAGGGCTGCAGGCTAAAAATATATTAGCCAAGCATTAAATATGCCATACTCTATTCTTTAAAGCAGGGCTCCCCATTCACTGGAGCAATGGACCTGATAGAATCTGTATTTATATCTGCATTTACAGCTTCTCCCCACTGGGTCACATTAGGGCCAGAGCTCCACCTCCTGTCAGGTCAGCATCCTCCCCATCCCAGTCCATGGAAAAATTGTCTTCCAGGAAACTGGTCCCTGGTGCCAAAAAGTTTGGGGACTGCCGCTTTAAAGAACCACAATAGTTTAATACTTCAAAGTAAGAAGAGTAAGCTATTTTAAAATATCAAGAAGCATATCAAAGAACTACCATTTCCTTCAAAATTTTTAGGATAAAAATGATAAAACTTGGATAACAAGCTACCATATTAGGCTGTTAACTTAAAAATACAGAAACAAAAAAAGAATAATCAGAAGAATTTGTAACATTTATACTCTCATTCAGTATATTTTATAATAATATGAAAACAAACATATTATCACAAGTGCCTAAAAGTCACAGTAAATTTATAACAAAATGAGTAAATTTGCTGGGTGTGATGGTGTACACCTGATCCCAGTACTCAGATTTAGGAAGATTGTGAATTCTAGTCTGGCTTGTGTTACACAGTGAGAACCTGTCTAAAAAAAAAAAACACCCAAAAAACAAAATAAAAAAACTTTGCGAAGGGTAAAACTTACCATAAGCTCCTGTTCAAGTTCTGCATTTTTTGCAGCAATGGAGGAATAAGCAACTATTTTTTCTTCCAGCTGTTTCTCCAGAGTTATAAGTTGAGAACACTTTTTTGTCATCTGAAACACATTAGAATAAATGTAAAATTAGTTTTTAAAGGTAATGACTTTGTATATTAAAATCAAATAACTGTCCTCTTTCCAAAGCTTAAACACACTATACCTAGAAAAACTGGAAAAAATTTACAGTAATAAATATTAAGAGTACAAAGTCAATATAACTTTTTTAGCCCTCGTAATTATAAGTACTTAAAAAAACAGGATAAGAGGCAGTTTAGAAGCTTCCTCTATGTGGCTCTGTGAATGAGAGCTGTAGTAACAAAGGACAGGCTTTATTTCCAAGAAAGAAAGAGATAAAGAGCATTAGGAATCATGAAAGAGATGACAGTATAGCTGAAAAGCACAGAGAAACAGAAAGGACAGGCAACAAAAAGTAAAAAGTAGCCCAGCCCTGGCTCCCCAGTTGGGGAGGGGAAACTGAAGCCACAACCATAAGGCAACCCAGGAATCCCAGGTGACAACAGTCTGGCAGTCCTAGGCACAGCACAAACCCTCCGTTCTCTCAAATCTTAAATCCAGTGGGAGGATTTGGTGTGACAGGGACTCCTCCTGGATGGCAGGCCAGGAATGAAGAAGAAATCCATTTTATCATTCTTTATATCTCAGAGTGCAACAGGTACCATCTTGACAGGGGACAATTTGTTGAGACTGAGCTACTCTGTGAACCTGAAAACAAGGAATATTTGCAACTTGGGAAGTCTAGTTTTAAAAACCAATGACCATAAGGAGGATTAAAACAAGCAGATGAATGAAGTAAGAAAGAGGCAATTCAGAACCTAGATGTGAAAGTCACCACATAGATGAGAAATTCAGAAAGGAAATTGAGATTTTGGAAAAAGAAAAAAAAATTTTACCAATTGATGGAAATGAAAACTTATTAGTTCAAATAACAAACATAGTAGAATGCATCACATAGGAGCTTAGTAAAGAATAAATTTCATGAGACAAACAGATGAACAAATGAGGACTAGGAAAGAATCAAGCATGTCCAACTCAGCAAACCTGCAAAACTCTATGATAAATAAGAGAGAAAGAAAAGAACAAACATTTAAATCAACCAAGAAAACAACAACAAAACAGGAATCTGCAAAAACTTCTCAATACTAACCCTAATGTAAAGGGTCTTAACTCTCCAATTTACAGATGAAGACTAGCTGAGTAGATTAAAAAATACAGTCTAACTGTTGTCTGCAAGAAACACACCTCACCAGCAAGGAAACACACCTACTAAAAGTGAAAGAATGGAAAACAACATACCAAGTAGGTAGAAGCCAAACACAAGCAGGAGTAGCCACACTCATATCTGACAAAGTAGACTTCAAGCCAAAGTCAGTCAGAAGAGATACTACATTTAGTAAAGAGAACAAATTATCAAGAGCATATAATGATTGTAAATGTACAGCATTGAATGTTGGTGCACCCGATTTCATAAAACAAACACTACTGGCCATAAATGGACAGGTAAGTCCTGATTCAGTAATAGTGCTTGATTTCAATACCCCATTCTCATCAATAGGTGGATTATCCCGACAAAAAAATCCAAAGAAACTTCAGAATTAAAGTGCACAATAGATCAAATGGATTTAACAGACATTTATAGAATATTCAATCCAATAGCTAAAGAATACACATTCTTCTCATCACTCCATGGAACTTTCTCCAAAATAGATCATATTTTAGGCCAGAAAGCAAGTCTTGACAAATAAAATCAAAATAACTCCTTGTATCTTATCAGATCATAATGTAATAAAACTAAAAATCAATACTAAGAGAAACTATATAAACACATGGAGATTGAACAATACACTCTTGAATGATTAGTGGATCACTGAAGAAATCACAGAGAAAATTCAAAAATTCCTAGAATTAAATGAAAATGGAAACAACTTCTGAGAACTTTTGGGATACAGCAAAGGCACATTTAACTATGCAAGTTTATAGCTATGAACATTTACATTTAAAAATTGAGATCTCAAATAAATCACCTAATGATACACTTTAAGTCTCAGAAAAATAAGAAGAAGCCAAACCCAAAATAAGTAGACAGGAAGAAATAAGAAAGATGAGGATGGAAATTAATGAAATGGAGACTAAAGAACAAATCAAAGAATCAATGAAACAAAGAGCTGGTTCTTTGAATAGATATACAACATTGACAAACTCTTAGCTAAACTAGCCAAAAGAAAGAGAAAGAAGACCCAAATTAATAAAATTATAGGTGAATAAAATTATAGGTGAAAAGGAGGACATTACACTAAATAGCAGTGAAATACAGAGGAAGAAGAAATGGATAAACTTCTAGACACATATGACCTAACAAGATTAAATAAAAAGGACATAAACAACTTAAACAGATCTATATTGAACAATGGTATTGAAGCAGTAATAGTCTCTTAATGAAAAAAATCCCAGGACTGCACAGGCTCACTGATGAATCCTATTAGACCTTTAAAGAAGAATTAACACCTGTTGTCCTCAAACAACTCCATAAACTAGAAAGGGAAAGAAAATCCTACCAAACTCATTCTATAAAGCTAGTAATAACACATTCCAAAACCAGGTAAAAATACAAGGAAAAAAAGAAAAGAAAACCATAAATCAATTTCTTAGATGAACACAGATGTGAAAATTCTCAGTAAAATTCTTGCAGAGTTAAACAACACATTAAGGAGATCATATAACATGATCAAGTTTGGTCTATTCTAGAGATGCAAGGAGGGCTCAACATGCACAAATCAATAAATATAACAGTACACAAGCAGCCTCAGGGACATAAATCACCTGATCATCTCAACAGATGCAGAAAAGGACTCTGACAAAGTTCAACATCTTCTTATCATAAGAGCCCTGACTAAATTGGAAATAGAAGATACATACCTCAACACAATAATGGCTATATAACAAATCTATAGCAAACATTTTACTAACGGGGAAAAACTGAAGCCATTGCCTCTAAAATTAGGAAAGAAACAAGGGTATCCACTGTCTCTACTCTTATTCAAAATAGTGTTTGAATTCTTAGCCACAGGAATAAAGCAAGGGAAAGAACTATAAGAGATACAAATAGGAAAGAAGAGAAATTGTCCCTGTTTGCAAATGATATGATCTTATTCTTTAAAAACCCAAAAGACTGCACCAGTAAACTCTTAAATCTGATAAGCACTTTCAGCAAAGCAGCAGGATACACAATCAACATACAAATATCAGAAGCTTTTTTAAAGGCCAATAACAAACATGCTAAGAAAAAAAAAAAAGGAAAACAATCCCACTCACAATAGCTTCAAAATAAACAATAAAATATCTAGGAATAAACCTAATCAAGGAGGAGAAAATCCTCTACAACAAAAACTTTAAAACACTGAAGAAAGAAATTGAAGAAGACTGTTGAAGATGTGAAGACATGCCATGTTCATGGACTGGCAGAATTCATATTGAGAAAATGGCTATATTACTGAAAGCAATCTACAGATTCAACACAATGTCCATCAAAATTCCAATGACATTTTTCACAAAAATAGAAAACACAATCATAAAATTCATATCGACATACAAACGCGCCCAAATAACCAAAGCAATCTTGAGCAGAAAGAGCAATGCTTGGAGATCTCCCAATACCTGATTTTAAAACAAATATACTACAGAGCCATAGTAATAAAAACAGCATGGTTCTGGTACAAAAACAGACACACAGACCAATGGAATTGTTGTTGTTGTTGTTGTTGTTAGGTACTGTTGAATCCGTGTCCAACTCATAGCGACCCTATGTACAATAGGTGAAACACTGTTGTCAGTGCTTTCTCTGCTATTCATAGGGTTTTCAATGGTGGACTGATTTTTGGGAGTGGGTTGCCAGGTCCTTCTCCCAGGCCATTTGAATAGAGGACGCAAAAATAAACCCACACAGCCATTTCATTTTTGATAAAGGTGCCAGAAACACATGTTGGAGAAAAGACAGTCTATTCAACAAATAGTGATGGGAAAATTGGATATCCACATGTAGAAGAATGAAATTAGACCCCTCTCACCTTGTACAAAAATCAATTCAAAATGGATTAAAGACCTTAATGTAAAACCTGAAACTTTGAAACCACTAGAGGGAAGCAGAGGAAAAACATTTCAACACACAGACATAGGCAAGAACTTTCTGAATAGGACTCCAATAGCCAAGGGAATAATACCATGAATAGACAAATGTGATTGCATGAAATTAAAAAGCTTCTGCACAGCAAAAGAAACCATCAACCGAGTACAGAAATAGCCTAGAGAATGAAAGAAAATCTTTGCCAGCTATTCAACTGACAGAGGATTAATATCCAGAATATATAAACTCAAAAAATTAAGCACCAAAAATAATCACCCCAAATAATCCAATCAACAAATAGGCAAATGAATTGAACATATAGTTCTCAAAAGAAGAAGTACAAATGGCAAAAAATACATGAAAAAATGTTCAAAATCCTTAGCCATCAGGGAAATACAAATCAAAACTACTTTGAGCTGGCGCAGTGGCTGATTCCTGTAATCCCAACAATTTGGGAGGCAGTGTGAGAAGGATTGCAGGTTTGAGGCCAGAGGCAGCCTGTGTAATTTAGGGAGGCCTTGTCCCAAGATATAAAATTTTTAAAAAGGCTGGGGGTACAGCTCAGTGGTAGAGCACTTGCAAGGTATGTATGAGGCCCTGGGTTCAACCCTGCAGTACCACAAAAGACAAAAAAAGAAAAAAAAGAAAAAACTACATTGATCTGGGCACATGCCATATGCCTATAATCCAAGTGATATGGGAGACTGAGGTAGGAGAATAAAGAGTTCAAGGCCAGAGGCAGCCTACAAAACTTAGCAAGACCCTATGTGAAAAATAAAAGAATTTTTAAAAAAGGGTTGGTGGTGCTGGGGTTGCAGTTCACTGGTAGAACAGTTGCCTAGCATGTGCTCAGCCTTGGGTTTAATCCCCTAGGATGGCAAAACAAACAAACAAATAAACAAAAACCCAAAGGCCTATATTGAGATTCTATCACAGCTCAGTCAGAATGGCTATCATAAACCAAACAACAAATAATGCTCACTAGGAGGCAGGGAGAAAGGAATCTTTATAAATTGTTAGTTGGAATGAAAATTAGTGCAGCCACTGTGGAAATCCGTATGGAGGTTCCTCTAAAAACTACAAATAGAGCTACCATATGATTCAGCTATACCACTCCAGAATATAAACCCACAGGAATCTAAGTCAATATACAATAGAGATACCTACACATACATGAAGCACCATTCACAATGGCAAGTTATGGAATCAGCCTAAGTATTCATCAACAGATAGATGGATAAAGAAAATGTGGTAGATACACACAATGGTTTATTCAGTAATAAAGAACAACGGGCTCAACTTTCTAGTACTAAAAAAAAAATCTAAATACAATTTTTTTTGGTAGTAATGTGGGGGCTGAACCCAGGGCCTCTGGCATACTTTGAAAGTGCTCTACCATTGAGCTGTACCCCCAGACCTTTTTGTATTTATTTATTTTTAAAATTTTATTTAAAAATTTTTTTTATAGTACTAGGGGTTGTACCCACGGCCTTACACATGCTTTGCAAGTGCTCTACCACTGAGCGCACCCTAGCCCATTTTTTATTTTTTATTTCAAGACAGGGTCTTGCTGAATTACAAAGGCTGTCTCTGGTCTTGAACTCACAATTATCTTGCCTCTGCCTCCTAAATTGTTAGGATTATAGGCATGTGCCACCATGCAGAACTTCTTTCTGATTTTTTATATTGAGATAGAGTTTTGCTAAGACTCTATACAGGCTGCCTCCAGCCTCGAAGTAATGATTTTCAGGTCTCTGCCTCCTGAATCACTGGGATTATAGGTTTATGTCACTGTGCCTTTCTCAAAATATAATTTTATTTATTTATTTATATATTTTTTGCAGTACTTGGGGGTTGAATCCAGGGCCTCGAATATGCTTTGCAAGTGCTCTACCACTGGGCTGCACATCCGGACCCCCACTTTTTTTTCAGGACAAGTTCTCACTGTGTTACACAGGCTGCCTCTGGCCTCAGACTCACGATCCTGCTTTCATCTCCCGAGTCACTAGGCATATAGGCATGTGCCATCATATTGGATAAATATGATTTTAAAAAAATGTATAACTTATGTGGTACCAATTTTCAAAAGCCTTATAAATCTAGACTTAAATTAGTACCAAACCTGGCAAAAATATCTTTCTCCCAATCTCAAGTTTAGTACATAAACCCAGCTTATTGCAAACTTACTTCACTTTCTAGTTTGCTAGAATTTGAAGCTTTCTCTAGAAGCTCCTCTTGAATCAGTTGAAACTGACTAGTTCTGTGAGCCATGTTAACCTTCAAATCAGAATTCTCAGCTTCTATTTTCATCAGCTTAGCACGTAGTTCTTCTATGCCAGTAGCAAGTCTTTGTCTCTCTCTTTCATATTGCTTGTTCATAGAATGTTGATTTTGATCTTTTATACTTTCTGCTAATAAACACAAAGAAAAATTATTCTAAATAAAACCTAAACAATTAAAAATCTATTTAAATAGTTGAAGCAGTTAATCATAAAGTTTAGGTTCTGATTTAAAGAATAAAAGAGATAAAGATGAGACACATAATAAGGAAAACACACACAAGGAATATGGTAAATACATAAGAAGGAAAAGTTCTTTTGAAACATTCATTTTCCTTGACAGCAAAAGATTATTCCTTGTACCAGAAATCTAGTGTATCCCACTTTTAAAGATCCTATATTTTTCAAAGAAATCACTGAAAAATGTTTTTTTAAAGTTGCCCTAACTGAAGATAATCATCAAATTTATTTGGATACTTTGAGATCATTCAAAATATTTTTATATATTTTACATAGATGCAGGTTCAATAACTACAAAGTCCTACTGTCCTCCTCTGCAAACAAGTAGGCAAAAACACAGTTTTTTTCCCTCAATACTGGGAGGTTGAATGCAGGGCCTTGTGCATGCTGGGCAAGTGCTCTACCACTGAGCTTCTCCAATAGCCCCTTTTTTCTTTATTTTTCACTTTGAAACAGACACTCGCCAAATTGCATAGGCTGCATGTGGCACTGAACTTGCAATCCTCCTGCCTCAGTCTCTCTAGTTGCTCTGATTATAGGCATGCA
The DNA here is from genome assembly GCA_007922755.1 of Pedetes capensis. Classification (NCBI taxonomy): domain Eukaryota; kingdom Metazoa; phylum Chordata; class Mammalia; order Rodentia; family Pedetidae; genus Pedetes; species Pedetes capensis. Next base: position 16,572 of record VMDO01008291.1, on the reverse strand, counting down.
GCCCAGTGCCCAGCTTACAGTGATGTTTTTAAAAACTGCTAAGGGTTGTCAGAGGTAGTTGTTTGCCTATGTCCTTTCTCCACTATACACATATATATATTTACTCCTATGCCAAGGTAACAGAGCTTGTCAGGAGTGCTTTAAAGAGGCCTAATACAGATGATTACATGAGAATACACATGTGGAAATAAGGAGAGATGTACTTTGCTTTCAAGGATTGAATAAGTGGCTATTTCCCAGCAATTCTCCACATTCACAATATTTCACTTTCTAGTCTATCTATCTGCCACTGGCTCTATTCTTCCTTGATGTCAGAGAATCTATGACATATTTAATACTATTTTAAGCAGCACTTCTTCTGGTAATCACATTATTCTCTATTCTCTCTAATCACTCAGCTGATTTCTGTCACTTCTGGTGATAACAGCCCACCTTATTTGAAAATAGACGGTGATAGACAGTTAAAGATACATTTGTTAACAAGGGTAACTACTAAAAAAAAAAAGTAAAATAAAGAGGTATCATTAATGAATGGATTTGTCATTGTTAGGTGCTGTTGAGTCAGGCCCGACTCACAGTGACCCTCATAGGGTTTTCAATGGTTGATTATTTCGGGCTTGCTTCAGGAGTAGACTGCCACATCCACCTCTTGTAATAAATCAGTAGTGGAGATAAAATACGAAATGCTGGGCTGGGGATATAGCTCAGTGGTAGAAAGCTTGCCTAGTAGGTGCAAGAACCTGGGTTCAATCCCCAGTCCCACAAAAAATACATACATACATACATATCTTTTGTGGTACTTGGTGGTTGAATCAAGGGTCTTGTACATACTTTTCAGTTGCTCTACCACTGGGCTGCATCCCAGCCCATTTTTTTATTTGGAGACAGTGTCTCACTAAATTATGTATCTTGTCTCTAACTTTGTATTTACAATCCTTCTGCCTCAGCTTCCCAAGTCTGGGATTAGAGGTGTGTACCACCATGCCCAGCTATAAATAATTTTTAAGTACCAAAGAAATATTTGATCCAAGCCCTAGTACCAAAACATAAATTAATAAAATCACAGAGTATGTTTCCTGACCACAGCTAATAACTCAAATATCTGTGGGAAATCTTCTAATATTTGGAAATAAAACACAGTCTAGCTGGGCGTGGTGGCACATGCCTATAATCCCAGCGGCTTGGGAGGCGGAGGCAGGAGGATTGCAAGTTCGAGACCAGGGGAAGTCTGCGTAACTTAGAGAGACCCTGTCTCAGAAAGAAAAGGAAAAAAAAAAAAAGGGCTGGGGGGTGCAGCTCAGTGGCCCAGCACTTGCAAAGCATGCAAGTGTGAGGCCCTGGGATCAACCCCCAGTACCGCAAAAACAACAACAACAACAAAAAACAAAAAAAACAACAACAACAAAAAAAAACCACCACGGCCTGAGAGTCAAGGAAGAAATCACAAGAGATAGCATAAGACATTTTGAACTGAATGAAAATGAAAATATAACACAGAAATTAAGGAGAAACAGCAAAAGCATTGCTTAAATGGATGTTTATTACCTGAAATACTTGCATCAGAAAAAGAAGAAAGCCAAGAGCCTTGGGGCATGCCTACAGTCCCAGGAACTCAGAAGGCTGAGGCAGGAGGATCACAAGATTGAGGCCAGAGACAGCCTATACAAATCAGTGAGACCCTGTCTCAAAATGAAAAAATAAAAAAGGGGCTGTGGTGTATGTGGCTTAGTGGAAGAGCATGTGCAAGTCCTGGGTTCAATCTGCTAGTATCAAAAAAAAAAAAAAAAAGAAGAAGAAGAAAAAGAAAAGAAAGGAAAGAAAGAAAAAGAAAGAAGAGCTTTCACTTTAAGAACACTTAATAAAGAAGCGGCAGGGTAGTGCATGCCTTTAATCCTATTGACTCAGGAGGTAAAAGCAGGAGGACTGCAAGTTCAGAGCCAGACGCAGAGGCAAAGCCTGCAAAATTTACTCTCTGATTACACAAAGTAAAAAATTGGGTTGGGCATACAGCTCAGTGGTTGAGTGCTTACAGAAAGGCTGCTTGACACCCCAGATTCAATTCCTACTAAAAGATGGGGATGTAGATCAGACACTGGATTCAATCCCCAGACCAGGAAAAAAAAAAAAAAAAAAGAAAAGAAAAGGAAAAAAATAACTTAAAAGACTGAGAAGGACTACAAGGGATCATAATGAAAATGTTATAAATATTTTTTTATTAGAAAATTTTAATGTACATCATAATGTGATTCATTTTGACATGCTTTTCATTGTGGCAATTTTCATATATGCAATTTGATAAACATTATTCATATAGGTTATAAATATTGATTGTGGTGATGATAACAAGGGTATAAATATATTAAAAAACAAACTTGTGACAACACTTACCAAACATATTTGAAATGGGTCTATCTTATGGGATAAAATTTTACTTGAGTAATGTGCATTTTTTTAAATAATGGAAATATTCTGCAAAAATCTTTGCTATAGTATCAGACCATAACTAGTAAAAATAGATTATCAAGAGTGATAATAGAAACCAGTTGATATCCCTTTAAAATATTATCACCAAGAATCCTGATTATTTATTGAAATAATTCAATACAATATACTCACCTACTTGATCACCACCTAGTTTTACAGGTTCTGTTTCTAACGTATTTATTTTGCTACTTTCTTGGCTATCCTTACAAGCAATAATGTTCTGAGATAACTGATTTGCAGTCAGATTTGCATGAAGCTTTTGAATTTCTGCCTCTTTTATTGCAAGCTTAATCCTGGCACAAAAAAGGAAGTGAAAGATTATCAGAAAGATTTTATAACAATATATTATACTATATTTCACCTTTAAAGTTGATAAAACCTTTAAAATTGTGCTATCAGTCAACTCTTAGGCAAGTTAAGAAACACTTAGAAACCCTAATAGGAAAAAAAGATACACTAGTAGAAAAAATAGAAATAAGGTAACTATGAATTAAGAAATGGATAAATTAATTGTGATATAGTTCTAGGAAAGAATTCTATTCAGCTGAAGTCTGCAGCCACAGCACCCTAGCATCTGTTCCTACCTGATTTAGAAAGCTAAGCAGGGTCGCCCTATTTAGTCTTTGGATGGAAGACTGCCTAGGAATAACAGGTGCTGCAGGCTAGGGAGAAAGACCTGGCAATCCACTCCCAAAGCAATCTGCCATTGAAAACCCTATGAAGAGCAGAGAAGCAATGAAAATAGAGCCAGGCATGGCACAACATCGGGAGTTTTTCCTTCTGTTGTACAAAAGGTCGCTATGAGTCAGACCCAACTCCATGGTTGTTGTTGTTGTTAGGTGCTGTGGAGTGGGTATCCAACTCTTAGCGACCCTCATAGGGTTTTCAATGGCTGACTGTTTTGGGATTCCTAACAACAAAATAAAAACTAAAGTAACCAGACAAACCCATCCATTGATCAATCACTCTACCTATCACAACATTTAAAATGATGCTGAGGGGGGAGAAACTGCAAACAACACAAACATATAGTACATTTACATTTGTGCATATGAATGTAAACATATACAACTTGTTCTTGTTAGGTACCATTGAGTAGAGTCCAACTCATAGCAACCCTATGTACAATAGAAGACACACTCTTCAACACTGTGCCATGCCCTGCACTATGTCAGTGCTTCTCTGCTCTTCATATGATTTTCAATGGCTGATTGTTCTTTGGGATTGGGCTGCCAGGTCCTTCTCCCAAGCCTACAGCAATGGTTTTCCCAGGTGGTATACCATCCAAGTACTAAGCAGGCCCGACCCTACTTATCTTCCGAGATCTGATAGGATTAGATGCCAGTGTGGTATGGCTGCAAGCAAACATATACAATATGGACAGAAAAATATACATCTGATTCATTATAATGGATATTTGGGGGGAATATGAGACTAGTAGTAAGGGTAAAAGGATATTATCCACCTTGTAATGTTTTATTTTTTATTTAGAGAAACAGATTTGAAACAAACATCAGAAAATGTTAAGAAGAATCAATTCTTAGTTGTTATAATACTCACTGGACTTTTCTGTATTTTTTAAATATCTCAATTAAACATCTTAATTAATTAATTAATCAATCTACTTATTGAGACAGTGTCTCACTATGCAGCCCAGGTTGGCCTTGAATTTGCAATCCTCCTAATTCAGCCTCCCAAGTGCTGGGATTACAGGTGTGCACCATATCTAGCAACATCTTAATTTAATGACCAACAAAAAACATTCTATTTGCTATAACTTCAAAATATGAAATATATACCTCAATTCCGAAATCATCAATTTATTTGCCTCACAGCAGCCGATGCAAATGTCTTCCTTGTGTGACAAACTACTCATCTGGTGCTTAGAAAGAGATGATTTAAAACCACTTATCTCTCTCTTTAACTGCAATTTTAAAAACAAACATTTATAAACTTATAGTATGTATGTGAAATGCAACAGTTTCCTTATTCAGAACTGTAAGTTTGAAAAATTATGTGAATTTAATGGAAACAACCTAATAATGTCAATCAATAGGACAATGTACACATTATAAAATATTAAGATACTTAGAAAACCATAATTAAATAAACATGAGTTATATAAATCAATATGGATATATTTCATAATATTGAGTAAAAACAAATTATAGTGCTATTCAGTATTTTCAAAAATGCACTAAGCAACGTATGTATTTCTAGATGCATTTATATGTGACAATATTTAAACTATAGAAAGGATACACATGAATTTCAGAATAATTGCTATTTCTGAGGAATGGGAAGAAAAGGAGAGAGGAAGAGGGAGAGAGATAGAATATGGATCTGACAGAATACATAAAGACACTTTACCTATATTATGTATTCTAGGTGGCTGTTGTGGCACATGCCTGTAATTTCAGTGACATAGGAGGCTGAGGCAGGAAGATCACAAGTTCAAGGCCAAAGGCGGCCTGCCTAACTTAGCAAGACCTTATTTCAAAGTAAAAAATAATTTTTTTTTTTTTTTTTTTTTTTTTTTTTTTTTGTGGTACTGGGGGTTGAACCCAGGGCCTCGCACCTGCATGCTCTGCAAGTGCTGGACCACTGAGCTGCACCTCAGCCCATTTTTTTTTACTTTTTGAGACAGGGTCTCGCTAAATTACGCAGACTGCCTCTGGTCTCGAATTTGCGATCCTCCCGCCTCCGCCTCCTGAGCCGCTGGGATTACAGGCGTGCGCCACCACGCCCGGTGTAAAAAATAATTTTAAAAGGGACTGAGGAAGAGCTCAGTGGTAAAGAACTTGCCTAGAATATGTGAGGCTCTGGGTTCAACCACCCACTACTGAGAAAAAAAAAAGTTATTCAAAATCATCTGAAGCTAAACCAGGTGTGGTGGTGCACAACTATAATGCCAGCAACTTGGGAGGTTGAAGCAGGATGATTTCAAGTTCAAGGCCAGAGGCAGCCTGCATAACTTAGTGAGGCCATGTCTCAAAATAAAAAGTAAAAAATGGGCTTTGGGGTATAGCTCAGTGGTAGAGTATGTGCAAAGCATGTGTGAAGTCCCAGGTTCAACACCCTAGTACTGAAAAAAAAAAAAAAACTGAAATTAGCCAAGCACCATGGCACATGCCTGTAATCGCAGTGACTTGGGAGGCAGAGGCAGGAGAATCACAAATTCAAGGCCAGGGGCAGCCTGCATAACTTACTGAGACACTGTCTCAAGATAAAACGTTTAAAAAGGTAGTAGGGGTGCAACTCAGTGGCAGAGTACTTGTAAACTGTACGTGAGACCTTTGGTTCAACCCCCAAGTACTGCCAAAAAAAAACAAAAACAAAAAGAAACAAAAAAATCCTGAAGTTGGTATGGCAGTATGTGTCCCATAACTTGCAAATGCTAAGCTACATTGGTCTCTGTATTTTTCTGCATGATTCAATAATACAGAATTTTAAAAAATAGTTACAAAAAGGAACAAAGTAAGCACTTAATGATTACCAACTTCAAACTATAGCCAAAATATTTTCTAAAAATGAAAACATTTCACATTTCCAAACCATATCATTCTTACTTGGCATTTCATAAAACACAGGATCAAGTATCCATTATCACATTCCTTTCAGAGTCATGTCAAATAATTCTTAACACTGAGCATAAATAAGAATTTCAATTTTAAAATGAATGTTATCTGTATATATTTACTTTTGAATTTCCAAAGCAAAGAGATAGTATATTAAATTCTTAGAAAATAATCAGCATCCTAGGAAAGCAGATATAGCAAAGGGCTAGTTGCTCAGAATTGTATGCTTCAGTTTAAATTCTGCTACTGGCTAGTTGTGCTAGCTTCTTACTTCCTTAAATCTACATTATTTTTTACTGATAAAACGGTTGTGTTGAATTAGATGATTTCTAAGGTCCTTTTCAGCTTCGTAATTCCATGGCTTATAATACCTATTAAGAATCTACTGTACATTCATAAGTGAAACCAATCATAAAATATTTATCTCTAATTTTCTCTTGATCTTACCTTTATTTCATACCAATCAATGACAAATTCCTAAAACAGATATACTCACCTTCTTCCTAATCTCACTGATAAATATGGAAATTTTAATGTCCTATGCCATTCTAATAAGTACATGTAAAGTTGCTCAACATTAGCTACCCGGGAAATACAAATTAAAACCACAGTGTGACACAACTTCACACTAAGAGGGTCATAACAAAAAGACAGACAATTAACAAATGTTGACAAAGATGTAGAGAAACAGAAACCCTCATACATTGCTGTGGTAAGAATATAAAATGGCATAGCCATTTGGGCACAGTTTGGTGCAAACTTAGTGTGTAATTCAGCAACTCTACTCCTAGTTATCTACCCAAGAGGAATGAAAACATGTCCATATAAAGACTGCTACACAAATATTCATAGCAGCATTACTCATAATAGACTAAAAGAAATAACCCAAATTTCCATCAACTGGTGAACAGATAAATAAAAATTGATATGTATTCACTCAATGGAATACTATTCAGCAACAAAAACAAATTAAATACTGATATGTCTCAATGTGACTAACTCTTAGAAATATTAAAAATGCAAAATACTAGATGCAAAAGATGACATATTGTTAGGACTGTATTTACATGAAATATCCAGAAAAGAGAAATCTATAGAAACAGAAATCATTAATGGTTTCCCAAGGGTTGGGTAGGGGAGCACTAATTGTTACAGGGCACAAAAGAATCTTTTGAAGATGACAGAAACATTTGAAACTGGATTATGGTGATTGGTACAAAATTTTGTATCTATTAGAAATCACTGAACAGTAAACTTTAAGGGGTTGATTTTACAGTATATAAATGATATTTCAATAAAGCCGTTTTTAAAACATTCAGTGTCATTCTTATATATGACACTTGAGGGCTTAAGAAAAAAGGTAGTGTGGGAAAAGGAAGAGTAGAAAGGTAAGTATGGAAGACATAGGGATTAACTTGAAAAGTAACTAGTGACTGAAAGCACAGACAAGTAGGAAAAAGAAGTGAACACAGCAACTACAAAATGATGGTCACTCATAAAACATTGCAATGCCAGGTGCCATTGTGTAAGCTTCTCATCCCAGAAACTCAAGAGGCTAAGGCAGGAGGATAGTGAGTTCAAGACCAAAAGTAACCTGCACAACCTAGCATGACCATGTCTCAAAATTTTAAAAAATGGGCAAGGAGCCCATCTTAGGGGTAGAGCATTTGCCTAGTATGTATGAGGACATGGGTTCAACTCCCTAGTACTAAAAACAAATAAAGAAAAACCTCAAAAAAATTTTTTTTCCATTATGTAATAAAGTACAGTACATTTCTTTTCATATATACTTACCGGCAACTGGGATATCATTTTTTCCATACTTCTCAGTTCTGTCCTTGAACTTTCAATTTCCTGTTGACACAAATCCAGTCGTTCATTCTGTGTTGCAACACGAACTTTCAATTCCCGGTTTTCATTCATTAGAGAAAAATTTTCTCTCAATATTTCATCTTTATCCTCTAACTCACTCTCTAGCTTCAGAATACTTTGTCTAGATTCAGTTAACTGTGCCATGACTTCTGAATTTTTCACTGCCATTATTCTTAATTTTTCTTTTCCATTGTTATTTTCTTCTTTTAACTGTCTATAAAGAAAAAAGGAATTAAAATGAAAATAAAGCCTGTGATGCAGGCCTGTAACCAACGCAATCTGGAAGGTTGAGGCAGGAAAATCATATTTTTGAGGCAAAAGGCAGCCAGCACAACTTAGCAAGACCCTGTCTCAAAACAAAAAAACAAACAAAAAAATATGTTTTTTTAAAGTGGGATGAATATGAGGCTCAGTAGTGGAATACCTGCCTAGCATTAGTAAGGACCTGGGTTCAACTCCCAGTACTAGGGAGTAAAAAAAAAAAGAAATAAAAGAAAATATGCATCCATTTTCAATAATCATATTTAGGTATTTACACTTTAAAATTTTCTTAAAAGTTACCAAGCAAAGACACAATGAAAAAAGAAAACTACAAGCCAACAATAGCCTCAAGAAACATAATGCAAAAATCCTTACCAAGCTGGGCACCGTGGCACACACTTGTAATCCCAGCAACTCAGGAGACAGAGGCAGCAGGATCCCAAGTTCAAGGGCAGAGGTAGCCTTGTCATGAGATTAAAAAATAAAAAAGGGGCTGGTGGTACAGTTCAGTGGTAGAAGGCTTGCAAAGTATATGCACGGTGTTCGGTTCAGCCCCCCAGTACTACAAAAACAAAGATAAAAACAAACCTTAATAAAATGCTGGCAAACTAAGTGCAACAGCTCCTTGAAAAGATCATTCACCATGATCCAATGGTCAAGTAAGTTTCATCCTGGGCTGAGGTTTTGTTCAGTTGATAGGGTGCTTGGTCTGAATACTCTGAGGCCCTAGGTTCGATCCCCAGCACCTCAAAAATAGAAGGACTTGGCAGCCTACTCTAGAAATAATCAGCCATCGAAAACCCTATGAATAGTAGAGAAGCACTGACATAGTACCTGGCACAGTGTCAAGGAATATTTCGTTCTGGTATATATAAAGTCACAAAGTTGGACCCAACTTGATGGCACCTAACAAGATTTATCCCAGGGATATGAGTACAGCTCAACATATACAACTCACTAACTATGATATAACACCTCAAAAGGATGGAAGACAAAAACTATATGATCATCTCAACAGATGAAGAAAAGAAATGTGATAAAATCAACATTCTTTCATGATAAAAATAATGAACAAAATAGGTATAGAAGGAAAATACCTCAACACAATAAAGGCCATATATAATAAGCCATCAGTTAACATTATACTGAGTGAAGAAAAGCTGAAAGCTTTGTTAAGATTTGGACCAAAAAAGGATGTGCACTTTCACTACTTCTATTCAACATGGTACTAGAAGTCCTGGCCAGAGCAATTAGACAGAGAAAGAAAGGGCATCCAAATTGGAAAACAGGACATCAAACTGTCTCTGTTCCATATGACATAATCTTATATATAGAAAACTCCAAAGCTCTACCAAAAAAATTATTATTGGTGTTGTAGGGGCCGTCAAGCCAGGTCTGAATAATAGCAACCATATGTACAATAGAATGAAATACTCCTCAACACTGTGTCATGCTCAGCAGTAGAGTCAGTGCTTCTCTGCTATTTATAGAGTTTTCAATATCTGATTGCTTCAGGATTGTTTTGGGAGTGGGCTGCCATGTCCTTCTCCCATTTTTACAGTGCTAAGGATCAATCCCAGGGCCTCAGAGCACACAGAACAAGCACCCTACCAAATGAACTAAACCCCAGCCCATACAAACAAACAATTACAAGTAATAATTTCAGCAAAGCTGCAGGATACAAAATCAACATACAAAATTCAGTAGCATCAGTATGTGTCAATAGTGAACAATAGAAATTAAGAAAGCAATCCCATTTTCAATAACTATTTTTTAAAAACCTAAGAAGTAGAAGACCTCTAAAATCAAAATTATAAAATACTGATAAAAGAAATTGAAGAGGACCTCCAAAAAATGGGAAAGACATCCATGTTTATAGACTGAAAGAATATTGTTAAAATGTCCATAGTAACCAAAGTGACCTAGAGATTCGATGTAATCCTATCAAAATAACCATAACATTCTTCACAGAACTAAAGAAAACAATGCTAAAATTTGTATAGAAGCACAAAAACAAGCAAAAAACCCACAAAAAAACACCCAAAGCAATCAATTGCTATTTTGAAGAGCCAAAGAAATCTTGAACAAAAAGACAAAGCAGGAAGCATCATACTACCTGACTTAAATATCTTACAAAGCTATAGCAGTCCAAACAACATGGTATTGGCATAAAAACACATAGGCAAATCAAAGGGACAGAACAGAAAGCCTACAGGCAAATCCACACATGTACAGACAACTAATTTTCAACTAAGGTGCGCTGGAAAAAAGACAATCTTTCCAAAAGAATGGTGCTGGGGGATCTGGGTACCCACATATAGAAGAATGATACTAGATCCTTATCTCTCATAAGTTACAAAAATAACTCAAAATGAATTAAAGAATGAAATACAAGAACTGAAAACAATGAACCTACTAGAAGAAAACAAAGAGAAAATACTTCAGTACATTGGAATGGGCTTGACAAGACCCTAAAAACATAGGAAAGAAAAAACAAAAGCAGTAGTAGGCAAATGAGATTACATTAAACAAAAAAGATTCTGCACAGCAAAGGAAACAATCATCAGAGTGAAAAGACAATCTACAGAATGAGAGAAAATACTTGCAAACTATATATCTGACAAGGGGTTAATACCCAGAACATAGAAGCAACTCCAAAAACTCAATAGTTAAAGCCATACCTGTGTGTGTGATTTTAAAAATGAGGAAAAGACCTAAAAAGATATTTCTCAAAATAAGACATATAACAGGCACATGAGAAAATGTTCAAAACATAATCAAGTAAATAAAAACAAAACCATAATGAGCTATTAGCTCATCCAACTAAGAATGGCTATTATCAAAGACAAGATATAACAAGTGATAGTGAGGATGTGAAGCAAAGGGAACCAATGCATATTGTTGATGGGAAGGTAAGTTAGCAGTGCTATTCTGGAAAATAGCATGAAGGTTTCCTCAACATATGAAACAGAACTACCATATGATACATCAGTCCCACTCCTATTATATAACCAATGGAAATGATATTAGTATGTCAAAGACACATCTGCACTGAAGCACTACTACAATAGCTATGAAATGGAAACCACTGAAATATCCATCAACTAATGAATGGATTTAAAAAAAAAATGGTACGTGTATAAAATGGAACATGATGCAGCCATAACAAAGAATGAAATTCTGCCATCTGCAATATGGATAGAGCAACAGTTGGATCCATTATGTTAGGATCTTTATGTTAAATGAAGTAAGCCAGGCATGAAAGATAAATACCACATGATCTCACTCATATGGGATATAAAAAAGTTCATCTCATAGATATTGAGGGTAGAATAGTGTTTAGGAGGGGCTGGAGAGAGTCAGGAGCAGGAATGAGAGAAAAGTTGATCAACAGGTACTAAACTGCAGTTAGGAGTAAGAAGTTCTAGTAATTGCACAGTAGAGTGGCTATAGTAATTGTATACTGTATGTCTCAAAAAGCTAGAAGAAAAGGTTTTGAGCATTTTACCATAAAGTGATAAATATTTGAGGAAATAGATATGTTTATTCTCATTACATAGTGTATACATTTATCAAATACATCATAAGGTACCCTATCGATATGCAAAATTTTGGTTTTTATGCATCAGTTAAAAAAATAAAACTAATTAAAAGATGTTTTGAAATTTAATTCTGAAATAATGTTGCTGTTAGGTGTCATCCAGTCAGGTCCAACTCATGGGAACCCTATGCCGGGCACTCAAAACTTCTTATGGTTGGCATTATTATTACTTTCTGTTTATAGAGGAGAAAACTGAGGCACAGAATTAATTGCCCACTATCTCACAGTAAAAGGTAGGGCATGACAGCCCACTATCTCAAAAGCATTTGTCTCCCTGCTTTTTTTCTTCTCCTTCTCCTTGTTATTTATTTATTCTTTCCTGTAGTACTTAGGGGCTGAACCCAGGACCTCATATATAACTTTGCAAATACTTTTCCCTGGCTGCACTCCAAGCCAGTTTTTAATTTTTTTTTTAATATTGAGTCAGGGTCTCACTAAGTTATGCAGGCTGCCTCTGACCTCAAACTCCAGATCCTCCTGCCTCTGCCTCCCAAGTCACTGGGACTTCAGGCATATGCCACCATACTCAGCTATTTCTGCCCCCTTTTTAAATGTGTAAGACAAGTAAGACTATACTTTCAGGGATCACTTCTATAAGTTAACTCAATGTGTAAGACAAGAAATCTAATACCAAAATCCAAGATACAGCATTTAGCAGCATCAAGAAACTTTTGTATAATATGAGGAAAAATCATGAATTCTACATAACTGTAAAAAGTTAATGTCTAATCTACCAGTAATAGATAAGGTAGTAAATACTTTCAAATACATATATTTATCAAGAAAAATATGCCAAGCATTAGAACACTTTTATACTTAAAACTGTTACTATATTAGTTCACTTTTTCACATTTTAAGACCTCTGATATTGTGATAATAAATAGTTCCTTTAACTGCTATCAGTTAAAGAGGGCTACGATATAGTTTCGTTACTTATATAAATATCAAAAGAACCTGCAGCAAAACCAGGAGAATGGGTGTATGTAAATGGAAAGGAAAACTAGGTGGTAAAAATGGTACATTTTAAACTGACCGAAACAAATGGCTGTGGGGAGAAGTTGAATAAGTGGTAAATCAGATATATACAGCAAGATTAACAGGAAGCCAATCCTTGTGTTTAGCAGGCAGAGGGTCAACATAAGTTCAAAGCCAGAATGGTCTACATAGAAAAGCTCCATTCCAGCCTAGGATATTCAGTCAAACCTGTCTCAAACAAAACAAAACAAATAAAAATGATAAAGCCATGCATCATAGCATATGCCTATAATCCCAGCCACTTCGGATGCTGAGGCAGGAGGATCACAAGTTCAAGGCCAAAGGCAGCCTGTGCAATTTAGTGAGACCCTGTCTCAAAATAAAAAATTTAGCTTCCTTAATGACTTTGAGTCCTTGCATGGAGGTGGTTCACCAAGACATTTTAAAGAGCACACTAGTGACTGATTATTTAGGGGGGGATGAAAAAGATGGCAGACAAATAGCACACGCCTTCTGACCCAGAGTAAAAGGAAACCTTAATCAAGAGTTTAGAACACACATTGACTAGATAGACAGAGTAATAGATTAGAGACAGCACAAAGAACCAGGAGAGCAACGAGATTGCAAATCAAAACCCAGAAGATCTACACAAAAAGCAGCACCCGAGTCGCCATTTCCCAGATTGCAGAACACTGAAACTCAGAAGAATCCATACACACTTTCACAAGGGCCCGCATCCCACACAGAGTACAACCTTGGCCAACACCTTGCTGATGGGATACAGACAGAACAAGCCACAGAGAAAAACTTGAAGTTTCAGGCGCAGTGACCATCTCTAAGAGGCGCCACCCATGCAGGCAGCGAGTCTACGTTGGTGCAAAAACCTCACACAGGAGTGCAGGCCTCAGATCCACCAGAGGTGAAATGTTATCATCCCATCCATCCTGACGTGGGTGTGGGAAGTGAACGCAGTAGGGGCTGGGGCATGTGCACCAGTGGATGTGGCGTGGCAGTTACACGGTGTGACTTTCACAGACACACGGGCACACAGGCACTTGGACCCCAGATCCACTGGGGGCCATTCAATATCATCTCACTGCACCGTGGAATTGGCTAAGGTGTGTGGAAGTGATTGAATCCCACATGGACAGAGCACGACTGCGGTCCTACAGGGAGTGCAGAGGTGCGTGTTGTTCCAGGGCAGTTTCGAGTGCGACAGCCACAAGGCCTAGACAGGCTGCAGATTCACCGGGGGTGGTCAGACATCATCCCGCCCACAACAGGGCAGGAGTAGTGAGACCCCAACAGGATTCGGAACATGCAAGTGGATAGAGTCTGGCAATAAGATGTAACTTCTGTGCCCATATGGTCCCGCCATAGGCATTGGGGCGGTGATCTCTATGTTGGGATCCCAGCGCCCTGAACTCCATGGGGCAGATAAAATTCCTGAAGGTCACCACAGGTTGCACTGCCTCTCTTACAATACAACAGGGACTAAATATTTCACAGGGCCATCTCTGAAAAAACCCAGTGGCCCACTTCAGCCCGAGAGACCACATGGCTACCCACCATATCCACTCGGAAGAGGGAAGCCGGGCAGAAGCCCCGCCCACTAAGCTAGCCTGATTCTAACAAGAGAACTGGCAGGGAAAAGCCCTTTTCCTGCAGCAAGGTCAGTCGCCTGAAGGAAGGTAGGCAGGGACTCCTCAGAAGACTTAAGACTGCTGCAGATAGTGGGAAGACCACGGTACCGAGCTCTCTAGTGTACACTACTCCCTTATTCACTTCATTGTTCAGATACCTCTTGTGAGGGTATGCAGGTGTTTTTCTTGTGTGTGTACTTTTTTGTGTGGGGGGGGATAGTGCATGTGTGGGTTTTTTTCTTTTTTTCTTCTAAGTATTTGTTTTTGTTTTAGTTAATTATTTTATTTTTAAATTTTAATTTTAATTTCTATTAGTCTCTGTTCTCTCTCTCCTCTTACTTCCTCTTCTTTCCCCATCTCCTCCTCCTCCTCATCCCCTAGTAGAGAAACAGAATCTGCTGCCTCCCTAGCCCCCAGCCCCATTGGAATAGTGAATTAGAGAATGGGAAACTGATGAGTAGAGAGTCCAGGACACAGATAAGAGTGTCACGAGCCGATGATCCACAGAACCTAGGAGATCTGATTAAAAGCTAAGCCCATTTCGAGTCAAGTAGGGCTGGTGAACTAGAGTAAGAGCACAGGCTGGACAACCCCCACAGACTAGACAACTGAAGAATCAGTTGTAGACAAATCAGTTACTGGGATCTCAGGGATCAGAGGGAATCTGAATGGGACAGATCTGAATTCAGAGTCTGTACCAGATCCTTGTCTAGGGATCTGAAGCTGTAAAATATGGGGCTGAGGAGTGAAAATAAAGTGCCAGAGATTCATCACCACATAAATTCAAAGGAATAACAGAGGGAGAAGTTCTGCACCTTGGGGGAGACAAAAACTAATTCCTGGACCATAAAATAGGGAAGCAAAGTCATAAGCCTACAAGAAACACAAAGGAGCAGGCTGGATGTGAAGACTCCACTGACCAAAGCTTCCCAATAAATACCTCCAATGAATCCCAACTACTAGAGATCTCAGAATTCGAATTCAGAGTTATGGTTATTAATATGCTAAGAGAAATCAAAACTAACACCACCAGCACCCTCAAAATCCTTGAAAAGAAGGTATCTCATCTGGAGTCCATTCTCTCCTATCAGGTAGAAATGATTAGGAAAAAACCAAGCAACAATATTTGACATGCAAACCAAGCTAAATGAATTAAACTGCAAAAGAATCCTTTTCATAGAGACTGGATGAAGCTGAACTACGAATTTCAGACTCTGAGGACTCAATCCAAAAAATTAACTATGTACAGTCAGAAATGGAAATAATGATGAAGGAATTTTAAAAAGACTTCCAAGAGCCCTAAGACAGAATGAAAAAATGAAACTTAAGAATTCAAGGTGTTCCTGAAGGAAAAGAAAGGTCCACCAGAGGTCTAGGAAATCTAGTTTATGATATCCTCAAGGAAAATTTTCCAGAGATAATCCAAGATCTGGATACATACACAACTGAAACATTCAGGACCCCACCCAGAGTAGATCAAAATAGGTCATCCCCAAGACATATCATAGCTCAAATGCTTTCATTGAAACCAGAGAAGCTATTCTGAAAGCAGCAAGGGAGAAATCCCAGATAACTTTTAAAGGAAAACCCATTAAAATTACTGCAGACTTCTCCATATTAACATTGAAAGCTAGAAAGGCTTGGACACACGTAATTAACACCCTAAAACAAAAAAACTCCCAACCAAGAATACGATATCTAGCAAATTTATCTTTGAAAACAGATGAGGAGTATAAGACATTCCATGATATCGACACATTCAAATGATTTGCAACCACCAACCCAGCTCTATAGAGATTGTAAATCAATTACCACATCCAGGTGAGATAAGACAACCCTATATAGATTATCAAAGACTTGAATAGCTGAGATGAATGCAAACCAAGAAAGGAACAAAGCAACCATGATTCATAAACCATTAACATGTAATGATTGGATGCATAACAATAGATACTACTCAAAAAATGATCCAAAAATTCATATGGAACCACAAAAGACCACGTATAGCCAAAACACTTTTAAGCTGCAAATCTAATGCAGGGGGAATCACAATCCCTGACTTCAAACTTTACTACAAGGCAGTGGTTGCAAAAACAGCTTGGTACTGGCACAAAAATAGGCCCAAAGACATCTGGAACAGAATAGAAGACCCAGATAT